>JAXIVJ010005037.1:10000-77311 GCA_036785665.1 Chirona hameri
TATGGTGCTGGTGTCAGTGTCTGGTGTGTATATGGTGCTGGTGCCTGATGAGTCCATGGTGCTGGTGCCGGTGTCTGATGTGTCTATGGTGCTGGTGCTGGTGTCGGTGTCTGATGAGTCTATGGTGCTGGTGTCTGATGATTCTATGGTGCTGGTGTCGGTGTCTGATGTGTCTATGGTGCTGGTGTCGGTGTCTGATGTGTCTATGGTGCTGGTGTCGGTGTCTGATGAGTCTATGGTGCTGGTGCCGGTGTCTGATGAGTCTATGGTGCTGGTGCCGGTGTCTGATGTGTCTATGGTGCTGGTACCGGTGTCTGATGAGTATATGGTGCTGGTGTCGGTGTCTGATGAGTCTATGGTGCTGGTGCTGGTGTCTGATGAGTCTATGGTGCTGGTGCCGGTGTCTGATGTGTCTATGGTGCTGGTGCCGGTGTCTGATGAGTCTATGGTGCTGGTGCCGGTGTCTGATGAGTCTATGGTGCTGGTGTCGGTGTCTGATGTGTCTATGGTGCTGGTGCCGGTGTCTGATGAGTATATGGTGCTGGTGCCGGTGTCTGATGAGTATATGGTGCTGGTGCCGGTGTCTGATGAGTATATGGTGCTGGTGTCGGTGTCTGATGAGTCTATGGTGCTGGTGTCGGTGTCTGATGAGTCTATGGTGCTGGTGTCTGATGTGTCTATGGTGCTGGTGCCGGTGTCTGATGTGTCTATGGTGCTGGTGTCGGTGTCCAATGAGTCTATGGTGCTGGTGTCGGTGTCTGATGAGTCTATGGTGCTGGTGTCTGATGAGTCTATGGTGCTGGTGTCGGTGTCCGATGAGTCTATGGTGCTGGTGTCGGTGTCTGATGAGTCTATGGTGCTGGTGTCTGATGTGTCTATGGTGCTGGTGTCGGTGTCTGATGAGTCTATGGTGCTGGTGTCGGTGTCCGATGAGTCTATGGTGCTGGTGTCGGTGTCTGATGAGTCTATGGTGCTGGTGCCGGTGCCCGATGAGTCTATGGTGCTGGTGTCGGTGTCCGATGAGTCTATGGTGCTGGTGCCGGTGTCCGATGAGTCTATGGTGCTGGTGTCGGTGTCTGATGTGTCTATGGTGCTGGTGCCGGTGTCTGATGTGTCTATGGTGCTGGTGTGGGTGTCTGATGTGTCTATGGTGCTGGTGCCGGTGTCTGATGAGTCTATGGTGCTGGTGTCGGTGCCCCGCCACCAGCCCACCGTTTCTACAGCGTAGCTAAGTCAGCTGCGAACGCATACAGTTCCGATATACGTGGGTTGTCCACCGAATCGAGCAAGATCATTTTTGAATTACATAGTAGCCGCAGCCGGATGTTAGTTGGGCCAGTCACGCCTCCGGGCTCGGTTGTCCGTCTTCTCTATCTCACGTGGAAGGGCTGCTGAACCGCACTGGTCGCGAACTTGGACCGCGGAGGGTTAAATTACCCAAGTTTTGTGAGACATGTTTGTTATTGCGTTGCCAATGTCAAACTTGAGGTAAATATAGGTGGTGCAGCTTCTCTAGGAGTAATTCATAGTGCATAGCGAATTGAATCCATTAAGAAACGATGGATTTAAGAAGAATCCGGAGATTAGGTCGGTACCTCTGCACAATTCAGCAGTTTTCTTTCGCCCTCAGGGGCGAAAGAAACTCGCAAACTCTGCCGACCCTTGGTTAAAAATAACTAAATACAAATGTGATGCCATAAAAGCGTAAGCTCCACCACGCTGCAAAACGTAGAAATCATTTTCAGTTTGGTTTCATTGAGAACATCACTTGAGAAACTTATCAACGGTATCCGTATTATATCACAAGCCAAGTCGAATCTCGCTGCCTGGTTACTGGAAAGTCTCCATCTCAGGTCGCAGCCTCAAGGCATCGTGAATACAGCCAGCATAATACCCATGCTGATCAGCAACTTCAGCGACGGATTGACCTTTCAGCGATCAGTGACCGGTCGTGCCGTGGATCAGTGAGCGACGGATTGACCTCCAGCGGGTCAGAATCGCGCGTTGCTGCGCAGCGGCGAAAATAGTCCCCACTGCGCGCGCAGTACGCAGCCGTCTCTAAAGCGGCACCATTGCCACCGAGCCCCCACATCCCCGAGCTAATTTATCGTTGATCACGCTCAGGACATCGCCTCTTAGAGGTAAAGAAATAACGAAGGCATGCCGCAAAATCACGAAAACTTTTGAATTCGTGCTGTAAAAAACAGCAAACAGAGGGTATTTGACTACCAAATATGTTCTGGCTTGCGTCTCTAGGAAGCTTTCGACAAATACACACCGATACACACAAACAGCTTTATGCTGTTTTTCACCACATTGCATAGTAATGTTACATAACAATGTGGTGCTCGCCTGCGTAACTAAGGTGCAAGTAATATTTTAACTCTCTGTGATGGCAAATTCAAAATAATCTTAATATTGATCATCTTTTACAGGTTTTCATCAATTTGTCCCCTCTCTCATCTCCCCTTACAACATCGCAGATCTCCGCCGCCAGCAGACCTTGGGCTGCGCCACGACAGTCGACGTCGGCGTCGCGGCGGAGGCGGAGGTGGCGCGCTCCGTGCGTCACGCCCACGTCACCGCTGCGCCGCGTCCGTCCTGCGCAATATCGTCTCCGGTGCGCCGGGTCGGCCGCCGCCGCTCGGCGCGCGTCAATACTGCCGCCGGGGTCGCCGGTGGTCGCCGGTGGTCGCCGGTGACGTATTTAAGGTGCATCTCAATGTCACGGTCGAGCGTCGACCCCGCGCCGAGAGATGCTCGGTGATATAACTCCGCGGGAAACGTCAAAATCAGTGATAGCGCCAACACATATGCATGAAGTTTCCGCAGGCTCAGCAATTGTGATTTTTCACCATCATAGCCATGATTCCGGCTTAAGTTTAACTGTGGTTTAGAATGCACAAGCCTGAAGGCACTAAATCGTAGACAAGCCTGACAGAGATCTGGGTTATCGAAGCGAAGCAGATCTGTTATAAGGCTACCCTAGCTGCTAGTGATGACGCTTCGCAGTCATTGCACGGCCTTTGACGCCACTACGAACTGCACACGAGACCGTCCCCTCCCACCGCTGTTCTCAAACCCACCCCCCCCCCCCCCGAACCTCCGCCACACCGCCGCCGCCAGGGGACAGCGAGGGACGCGAGCAGCGAGACGCCAACAGGGAGCGGCGAGCGGCGAGCGGCGTCTTGCTCGCAGGGAACAGGGAGCGGCGAGCAGCGAGAAGGGCGCGGCGAGAAGGGAGCAGCGAGCGGCGACGCTGGAAAACGGCAGAGCACAGTGCAGCGAGTGACCACAGCGCTGCCAGCCGGTTCGCTGCCGGCCGGTTCCACGAAGTTCCGTAGTGGCCGGAACCCTGCGCCGCGCCCGCCAATGCGGCGCCGCTCTGTTTATCCTGAGCGGCCGCGGTTCGTCCCGCCGGCCCGGCCCCGGCAGGCCCGGTTCGTCCCGGTTCGTCCCGGTTCGTCCCGGTCACCCCGCCCGGCCCGGCCCGGCCCGGCCCGGCCGCGGCAGTCCAGAGCACTGTTTCAAATCAGCTGATGTGCTGTTGTCAGCCGAGATTAGAGAGCATGATTCGCTGGAAGATCGATGCTTTACTACTACGTTATACCAGGTGACGTCATACTCCTGCTGACAAGTGCCAGCTCTGCTGCTGCGAGGAAGCAGGTGCAGGACGAACGTTGTCAGCAGGCACGGAAATTGGCGCATGCGGCAGTGGCGCAGTTGAAGGCGGGCTTGTAAACAAAGCAAATAGCGTTTGTTTCGGGTTGAAAGCAGCGAACTCTGTCGTATCTTTCACAATCACTTTCCTGCCTTTGCTGTATGATTATCTTTTTGGTTTTCGCACACATGCGTTAGAATATGTCCTTTCTGCGCCACATCTGTACGGCTGCCATCTTGCTGGCAGCTGATTTCGAACCAATCTGTCAGCCCAGCGCTATGGGCGGAGTCTATTCCCTGCTGCCATCAGCCGACAGCTGATTTGAAACGGGGCTTAGGTTCGTCCCGCCGGCCCGTCACCCCGCCCGGCCAGGCCCCGGCAGTCCCGGTTCGGCTCGGTCCACTACCTGACCTGCCTACGAGCCCGGCCTAGACGAGCCCGCCCGGCCTACCAGCCAAGCGCCGATTAAGAACAGTCAAAACCGTGGGCTTGAGGAGCTAAATCCGAAAGAATTCTAACAAAAAACAAAACGGCGGATTCCATTTCCTTGAGCATCAAGGATTTATTTCACACAAACTTAACGCGACAATAGATGCCCCCTTCAAAAGTAGGAAACGTCAGTTATCTACCAATTTTCGTCGTTACGGGGAGGCCCTGTTGACCACGATGCCCTTGGATCTGCAGTCTGCACCCCCTCAGACAGCCTAACAGGCAATCCCACCAACCCCACCGACCTACCACCCGAGCGACAACCGGTACGTTAAATAAACACCACCTAGCCAATCCGTCAATGGCTACCGCGAAGCCTGTGATGCATCTCACCACCAACGCTTCCAGCCGGTACCCACCCCCACAGACGACGCAAATCTCTCCAGCGCGCGACTCTGCGCGCGACCCGCCGAGCGCCGGACGCGCGACGGCGTCGGTCGCGTGTCGGCTCGCCCTCCGTGGGCGGGTGTGTGAACGTCTCTCACAGCTGTAAGTGCAGGCAGTACCGAGAACGCCGCTCTGTGCACTCCAATCCCTGCGTACGCGGAAGTCGGTGGCGACCGATGGCTGTGGAGGCGGTGGTGAATGGTGATGGCGGTGGCGGTGGTGGTGGTGGCGGTGGCGGTGGCGGTGGCGGTGGCGGCTGCGGCGGCTGCGGCGGCTGCGGCGGCTGCGGCGGCTGCGGCGGCTGCGGCGGTGGCGGTGGTGGCGGCGGTCGGAGCGGGGCTGGGTGCGGTGGCGGCGGTCGGAGCGGGGCTAGGTGCGGAGGCGAGGTCGAGGCATTGCTTGTCCGTCAGTGATCGATTGAACAACTCACCGACGGACCACCCTGACTAGGTATACAGTGCACGGCTCGGAGGTATACAGTGCACGGCTCGGGACCATTGGTATCGACATTTTACGACGAACCGACTGTTGGGAAATCGATTGTCGGGAGTGCGAGACTCACGTGAGTGAGTTGGTTGGTAAATGGGTGTGGTAGTGTACAGGGTGGTACACCTGGGATGTGAACCCCGGTAAACGGGTCTTCTGCTTTATAAGCATGCGTAAGGGACGTGCTCGGTAAACAAGTTACGTAACGAGGTATCAAGATCCGCCGAGACGTGGGGGACATATAAAGCTCGTATTACTAGCACCGACTGGGATGACCAGAGACTGGGGTGCTTGCTTGAGCAGGCAAATATATGACTCAATAAGATAAACCAACATTAATGAAGTCGGGCAGAGCCAAGTAACTGACAGCCACGGGCCAGTTACAAACCAGCCACAAACCAACCACAAACAAGTCACAAATCAGTCACAAATCAGTCACAAATCAGTCACAAATCAGTCACAAATCAGTCACAAACCAGTCACGGGCAGCTACAAACAAGTCGCAAATCAGCCACGAACCAGTCACGAACCAGTCACGAACCAGTCACGAACCAGTCACGAACCAGTCACGGTTGATCACGGACCGACAGCCGAAACAGCCTACCACCCCAGGGAACGTAGGGATATCCTCCGCCAGTACCCCCCAGCCGACCCCAACGGCAAACCCCAGCAGACCATAGGCGCCACATCGCAGCAGTACCCCCCAGCCGACCCCAACGGCAAACCCCAGCAGACCATAGGCGCCACATCACAGCGGGGAGCAACCACTGTTCCCCAGCTAACGACAGTATACAACAGTCGCCGACGGTAACAGCGACGGTAACAGTCACCGACAGTATACACACCGTCTCCCCTCCCCAGCAAGTGGCACATCTGACCATGAGATCATCCTCTAGCCTCAACCTCAACCTTAAACCTTTTTCGACATATCTGACCTCTCTGACCTCTGACTTCCCGCCCTTTAGACCTTGATACACCAATAGTAAAGACCAACTCCTCAAGATACATCTGCATGCCTTTGCCTGGCGTCTGCCTTTGCATACACGAGTTTGCCTGGCGGGTGATGCGGTGCGTGGCGGGGTCCGACTCGGGCTGTATTTGTTTTGGATGTCGAGAGGTGTCGAGATTTAAGCGGTTTCCGCTTTTGCACCGATCGACAGTTAATATGCTACTGTAACGTGTGTGCGTTTATTGAATACATAAATTTCAACTCAACTCAACTCAACACCTAGCGCAGTCAAGCCAACTGAGCCGCATACTCAGAATGCACTAAGCTCGATGCCCTCGGTGCAGCGTGACCTCCAAATCCCAGGACCCGGAGGCGGTCTGTCCAGCAGCGTTGGATTCCGCCAGCTGATTAATCATTCTCGCGTGCCATTCCATGACAGCGGCGAGGCGTCGGATAAACCTGTCTGAGTTCCAGCTGGCGCGATATTCTCACCCTTCTGCGACCGGTGGCGGCCGGTCGGGTCGCCACCCCCCCCCCCCCCCCCCTGCCGCAACGCCTGGGGCGTCCCACGGCCACGAAACCCCCCCCCCCCCCCCAGCCTCCGACGCCCTCTCTGGGTCCGACGTCCAAACACTGCACCCCTTTCGGGGAGAGGGAGAGGTGCAGTAACACAGCGCGATCAGAGTCCAGCAAGACCGGGCGGCCAAACGGACACTGCGCGCCATCTATCCGACGGCGGCGACACTTCAGTTGTCGCCTCTCGCCAGCAGGCGGCAGCAGCTCTCAGACGCAATAGCAGAATGCTTCCTTGCGAATTTAACAGTGTCGGTTTGCTAGTCGGGGCCGCGACAAGCCGACTACGACTCAGGCTATACAAACATCAACGCCCCATATCGTGCCATAAACAACGGGCGCATCATGTAACAAAATGTACAAAATCGTAGAACTGCCAATAACAAATGTCGCCCAGCACCATTTGGCCCGGTAGGGACTCGAGGTTTGCCCTACCGAATCTCACTGCAATGTTAGTCCCTATCCACAGAAATCGCCCCAACACCGACTCACATGTCTTCCTTCCTGTAACCACCACAACCCTCGTGTAGCCATGGGCCTGTTCCAGTGGAGCCTCTAACCTCTTCTAACCTCCTCAGAGTTGCTCCAACTTGCAATTGTCTGCAATAGGATACGACAGTTGCAGCTTGGAGGTTAGAGGCGCCACGGGAACAGGCACATTGTAACCACCAAAGGAAGCAAACATTGTGCCTGTGCAACAATGTAACCACCATAACACGTGACCATGTGACCGCGCGCCACACATACCCCCATGATTACGCCAACCACGCAATCTCCGTCACAACGTGTTAGCCCTGTGTTAGCCCTGTGTTAGCCCTGTGCAGCCCTGTGTTAGCTGTGTTAGCTCTGTGTAGCCTTGTGTAGCCTTGTGTAGCCCAACGTGTTAGCCCTGTGCCCTGAACCGGTCTGCCCAACTCGGCCCTCTGCCGTCACACAAACTCTCCTAACTCGGCCCTCTGCCGCCACACAAACTCTCCTAACTCGGCCCTCTGCCGCCCCACAAACTCTCCTAACTCGGCCTTCCGCCGCCCCACAAACTCCCCTAACTCGGCCCTCTGCCGCCACACAAACTCTCCTAACTCGGCCCTCCGCCGCCCCACAAACTCTCCTAACTCGGCCCTCTTCCGCCCCACAAACTAACCCTAACTCGGCCCTCTGCCGCCCCACAAACTCTCCTAACTCGGCCCTCTGCCGCCCCACAAACTCTCCTAACTCGGCCCTCTCCCGGCCCACAAACTCTCCAGACCCGTCTTGGCTAGTGAAAGCCCTCGCTGTGGCCGGCGCGCCGCGGCGGGGCAGCCGATACACATCAACATGACCACGAGGCCACCCCGTGCCTGCCGCCGCCGCCGCCGCCGCCGCCGCCGCTGCTGCTGCAACAGTCGGCCGGCACAGTCAAACGCAGCGCACAGTCGGGCAGGCTCTGCATACCTGTTGTATTGTAACAAGGCCGTACTGGGCGGCGGGGCGGCGGGGTGGCGGGACAACGGTGGTGGCGGTGGTGGCGGGGCGGCGGTGGTGGCGGTGGTGGCGGCGGAGAGCGACCGGCGGTGGATGCAGACACTTCCCACAGCGCGTGTTCAGGATCGCGGCGCGCTCTTGGTATGCGAACGGCGTTGCAGCGCGGTTAGAGTACATCACACTCCATAACCCCAGGACACATGCACCGGGCGGACGTGTGCATTGGTATGCATAGCATGAATATGCATTGTAAAGACATAAAGACATAAAAGAAAAGTGCAACAAAGAGCCTCGTGGGCCCATCCGAGGTTGCACCCCACCCCACCCCACCCACACCCACCCCACCCCACCTCCACCCACCCCCACCCCCCCCTCCACCAGTCTCGCCCCTTCAAATCACCTTACTCTACCTGCATAAAAGAAGGCTAATCCCACGAGTATTTATGAACTAATCCCTTCTCTGTAAAGTATTTATCTAATCTAATTTTGAAGGAAGCAAGTGTCACTGCATCAGCGACATCCCCTGGTAGCATATTCCAATGTCCTACAACCCTTCTACTGAAAAATGACTGTCGTAGCCTAGTCCTACTTTGTTTCATAATGAGTTTATGCTGATGACCTCTACCTCGATTTTCCCTATTGAACTCAAACATACCCTTTAAATATCCAGAATGCTGACTATTTACAAATTTGAAGACTTCAATTAGATCTCCTCTTAGCCTTCTATATCTAAGTGAAAACATACCCAATTTCTTTAATCTATCTTCATAAGGTAAACTACCAAGACAATTAACCATTTTTGTTGCCCTTTTTTGAACTCTTTCTAACAACCAGCAATCTTTCTCATATGTTGGAGACCAGGCTTGTACACAATACTCCAAATGTGGTCTAACGTATGCACAATACAGTTTTGTTATTACCTTTTCACTCTTGTAGGAAACATTTCTGTTAATGGCCCCCAGCATTCTAAGTGCCTTTTTCCTAGCTTCTACAACCTGGTCTGACGCTGATAGTCTATTGTTTACCACGACACCTAAATCTCTTTCCTTTTCAATCTGCTCCATTTTCTGCCCACCCATTTCATACCTATGTTTACTGCTAACCCGTCCAGCGTGCATAATCTTACATTTACTCAAATTGAATTTCATCTGCCATGCTTCAGACCACTCAACTAGCTTGTCCAGATCTGATTGAAAAACATCCTGATCATGTTTTCCTCTAATAATCCTGACAACTTTTAGATCGTCTGCAAATTTCAAGACTTTGCTGTCTATACTGTTCTCAATTGCATTCACAAATATTATAAAAAGCAATGGGCCCAGGACTGAGCCCTGTGGAACCCCACTGAGAACCTCCTTCCATTGTGATTGGCACCCATTCAATATAACCCTTTGCTGGCGTCCTGAAAGCCACGTTTCTATCCAATCCAGAATCTTGCCCCTGATCCCATGAATTTTAAGTTGCAACCCCAGTCTTGTATGGGGGACTTTGTCAAATGCTTTACTGAAATCAAGAAAAGCTACATCTAGCTGTTTACCCTGATCAAAGCTATCTGTTGCAACATCCAAAAACTCCAGAAGATTAGTTAAACAAGAACGGCCCTTCCTAAAGCCATGCTGTGTATCCTTGATGAGTTCATTTTGCTCCAAGAATTCAACAATCTTATCTTTGATGATTGATTCAAGCACCTTGCAGACTAATGAGGTCAGACTAACTGGTCTATAGTTTTCCTCTTTACTTCTATCTCCCTTGTTATGAATAGGAACAACATTTGCTCTTTTCCAATCAAGTGGAATTTTACTATCTGCGAGTGATTTAGAAAATATTATGGCTAATGGAACCGACAACTCCCTTTCAGATTCTCTTAAAAGTCTAGCATGGATTTCATCAGGTCCTTCTGCCTTGTTAGGCCTTACTTTCTTTAGATATTCTAGAACAAGTTCACTACTTATGCCACCTAGCTCTCCTATAGTCTCCTCTGTCTTTAGCTCAGGCTGAAGTGCTGCAATACTACTCTGGTCCTCGATAGTAAAGACAGATTGAAACTGATCATTAAGCACTTCAACCATTTCACTGTCCTTGCTAACTAACACATCATCTACCTTAAATGGACCTATATTTTTGGAAACTGTACTTAACTTATAAAAACTGAAGAACTTCTTACTATCTGCATTACAATGTCTAGCTAAATCAAGTTCCTTTGCCCTTTTAGCTGCTCTGACCTTTTTCTTAACTGAATTTCTTGCATTCTGGTAGGCCTTCTGATTTATATCTAGTGAAGATCCCTTCAAAATGCCAAATGCACTTCTTTTAGCTTGTATAGCACTCCTTACTTCTGGGGTAAGCCAAACTGGTTTGCCCTTGGTTCTGTTACGTTTGTGCCTGAGGGGTATATGCCGATTTTGAATTTGGCTTAATCTAGCTTTGAAAACATTCCAGGCCTCACATGCATCTAAACCTGCCAACTCAACGTTCCATTTTATCTGTGCGAGGTCATTTCTAATACCATCAAAATCAGCCCGGCTGAAGTTTGGAACCATAATAAGGTTATCTTTGGGCCTCATTTCTGATGAGATATTGAATTTAACCATATTGTGATCACTGGTTCCTAGACCTGCACAAATACTTGTCACTAACTAGATCACTGTTGTCTGAGAATACAAGGTCTAGAATGGAGCAATGTCTGGTTGGCTCTGTTACAAACTGATGCATGAAAAGCTCCTCTTCAAAGATTTGCCTATACAGCCTACACTCATTTGCTTCCTCTGCTATACTTTCGTATCCTCTTAAGTTAAAATCTCCCATAATAAGACACTGAGCCCGAAAGTTCCTACGTATTTCCTCACAAATATCTTGGTCTGTTTCAGCTTGGGAGTTCCTTGGAAGATTCCCTGGTCTGTAAAATGCACCTATCCTCAACCTTCCTCTGTTTCCTGTACCAATTTTAATGTCAAGCCAGATTGATTCTACTTCTTTTACTTTACTAGAATCATCAACTCTAGTAGTGCAGTACAAGCTATTTACATATACAAACACTCCGCCTCCCTGCCGTGATTCTCTGCAGTATGAGAACATGTTATACCCTTGTAACTCGAAATCCTGTAGCCTATCCCTATTATACCCCTCACTAACCCATGTCTCGGTTACACAAATGATATCAGGCTTTTCAAGGGCAACATAACACTCAAACTCATCACATTTAGACCTAATACTTTGGGCATTCAGCAACACACATGTGATCTTATACTTTGAGCTGACTCTACTAATTCTGAGGGAATTATGATCTACTGTCCTATTCTGACATGAACTTCTACCAATGCTTACTTCCTGATGCCCTAGTACTAGCGTCCCCGACCCCCCCTCCTACCTAGTTTCCCTGAATGACACTTCTGTAGGCATCTCCCAAAGCCCTTGCCCCCTCATCCGATAAGTGAAGCCCATCCTTCATATAGTACCTATGCCACTTGTATAGTGTCTGTGTGTGGCTGTAATGACTACGTACCGATACTCTAGGCTATTGTCAGCGAAATACCTCAACCGTAACAAATACCGCCGAATCTGGCATGCCCGTCAGTTTGGCTTAGTTAGCTCGCAGCTCGATGACCGCTTACTGTCTGTTGGCCGACGCTTACTGTCTGTTGGCCGACGCTTACTGTCTGTTGGCTGACGCTTACTGTCTGTTGGCTGACGCTTACTGTCTGTTGGCTGACGCTTACTGTCTGTTGGCTGACGCTTACTGTCTGTTGGCCGACGCTTACTGTCTGTTGGCCGACGCTTACTGTCTGTTGGCTGACGCAAAGATCGGCATAATTAACGCTGCTTCTTTGAGTTAACATTCTATGAGGGGAGACACGAACATGGCAGGACACGTCACACGAGCGTGCAGGACACGTCACACGAGCGTCCAGGACGGGACAGAACCGGATGAATACCACCCCGTAACGTGATGTGGCGTGACTATCAGCTCCATGCGGGCGGCAGTCAAGCCAGACGGGGTACACTGACAGGACCTACCTCAGCTCTCCGTGTTGACAGACGAACTTTCAGATGATTACTCACCTGTAAACAGAGACACGGGTGTTAGCGGGGCGGTACAGATACACGACAGGAGGCGCGGTGGCATACACGGCACGAAGGAGACACGAGACGCTACGTATAGCGGGGCGGTACAGATACACGACAGGAGGCGCGGTGGGATACACGGCACGAGGAGACACGAGACGCTACGTATAGCGGGGCGGTACAGATACACGACAGGAGGCGCGGTGGGATACACGGCACGAGGAGAAACGAGACGCTACTGGGAGACATCAGCGGTAATGGAATAATGACACACTGGTGACACACAGAGATTGGTGACACAGATATTGGTGACACATAGATTGGTGATACAGAGATTGGTGACACACAAAGATTGGTGACACACTGCTATTGGTGACATACAGGGATTGGTGACACACAGATTGGTGACACAGATTGGTGACACACAGATTGGTGACACACCGAGATTCGTGACACACAGAGATTGGTGATACACTGAGATTGGTGACACTGATATTTATACGAGCAGGCGGTAAACGCCACGCAGCTTAGCAGTCCCTCTGTAACCCAACTAACTAGCCACAGCATACAATCGGAAGCGCAGGCGGTAAACGCCACGCAGCTTAGCAGTCCCTCTGTAACCAAACTAACTAGCCACAGCATACAATCGGAGCTTAGCAGTCCCTCTGTAACCCAACTAACTAGCCACAGCATACAATCGGAAGGCCGCACATCAGCGACCAAAATGTAACCATCTCCAACAAATATGGTGGTAGATTCAAGAATGTTGGTAATTGTGGCAGGCTGCATGAATCTGACAACATAAGGGCAACACAAGGCCCTCCCAAAGTAACAGCGGAAATCGCCTCCCAAGACACCACTGCGAACAAGACGTCTTCACGAGGTCTAAGGAGACCACCCAGACTCCTGTGTGATGACGCACCAGACGGAGCGCCATCAGGAAGTCCTGGCACGTGGTGGAACCAGGAAGGTAGCGACCCGGAGCCAGGGATCGGGCTGGTCTGGCCTTGGCTAGGGGTGGCACTGGTTGGCGGGATACGGCTTTGGGTGGGACTGGTTGGCGGGATACGGCTTTGGGTGGGACAGGTTGGCGGGATACGGCTTTGGGTGGGACTGGTTGACGGGATACGGCTTTGGGTGGGACAGGTTGGCGGGATACGGCTTTGGGTGGGACTGGTTGGCGGGATACGGCTTTGGGTGGGACTGGTTGGCGGGATACGGCTTTGGGTGGGACTGGTTGGCGGGATACGGCGGTGGTGGGACTGGTTGGCGGGATACGGCAGTAATGGGACTGGTTGGCGGGATACGGCGGTGGTGGGACTGGTTGGCGGGATACGGCGGTGGTGGGACTGGTTGGCGGGATACGGCAGTAATGGGACTGGTTGGCGGGATACGGCGGTGGTGGGACCAACCAGGCAGCTGATGGGAGATACAGTACAACAGTGTCCTCCTAGCATTGGGAAATTTAGGTGGAAAATGACACCCTATGGATACTATTTTTTCTACTCTTTTTCCCTGAGTTTTACTGTGAATTTTACACTCCTTATTTTAAAATGTATTGGATAATTGGAAACCTGATACTGATTTATGGATGTAATGATAGGGACAGCCTGTGGATGGAAAGACAGGTAAGAATTGGCATAGTTAATAACTAATTTTGGTGAGCAGGTAATTGGGTGATAAAGCCTGGTACATATGCTTTTTGGTTGAATTTTCCACTCTTTATACTTATTTTTAGTCAGAATTTCCACTCCGCACCCCAGCTCAAAAGCAATTCTAGGAGCCTGCAGTACAACGTCAGCTCGCCTTCAGACCAGTTGCAAGGTCTGCCGGGGGACTCCCAGACCTGCCCCAGGGTCAGCCGGGACACTCCCAGGCCAGGGTCAGCCGGGACCCTCCCAGACCAGGGTCAGCAGGGACCCTCCCAGACCAAGGTCAGTCGGGGGACTCCCAGACCTGCCCCAGGGTCAGCCGGGACCCTCCCAGACCAGGGTCAGCCGGGACCCTCCCAGACCAAGGTCAGCCGGGGGACTCCCAGACCAAGGTCTGCCGGGGGACTCCCAGATCTGCCCCAGGGTCAGCCGGGACCCTCCCAGACCTGGGTCAGCCGGGACCCTCCCAGACCAAGGTCAGCCGGGGGACTCCCAGACCTGCCCCAGGGTCAGCCGGGACCCTCCCAGACCAGGGTCAGCCGGGACCCTCCCAGACCAAGGTCAGCCGGGGGACTCCCAGACCTGCCCCAGGGTCAGCCGTCACCCTCCCAGACCAGGGTCTGCAGGGTCTTCGCAGACCAACCCCTGGGTCGGCTGGGGTCTTTTCAGACCAACTGAATGCTGAGAATGCTGAGAGGACGTCACTGTTCCAGGAGGTGGATATTGAGGTTAGTTATCGAAGCTTCGGGCAGTCAGTTTGCTGTATAGTTAACACATACTAGCTGTTCCGATAATTGCAAACTAAGCGTGTGTTAAAAGCGTGACAATATCACAGCGTCACCCATTATCAACTTCTGGGGTGTCATTTCTATGACATCAATGAAGCATAATCCTGGGACTTTCAGTTGGAAGGAGTGTTGCCGATAAATTGCAGACACGCCAAACATTGGCGCGGGAGGCCAATCTTACCCTCACTGGATATTTCATTTTCAGCAAAACAGCAAGTAGACAAATTATAATGTCACCACATTTTTTCTTTCGACAAGAATCTCCTTCCTCACTGATGCACTTTTCAGTTCCAAATTGACGTCCTCGTTGACAAATTCAAAACTGAAGACGTATTTAATAAAATACTCATTTTTTTAAATGTAGATAAACTTTTTTTTTCCTTGCAAAGGTGCGATGTATGTATATATATATATATATATATATATATATATATATATATATATATATATATATATATATATATATATATATATATATATATATATATATATATATATATATATATATATATATATATATATATATATATATATATATATATATATATATATATATATATAAGATAAAAACAGTCATATTTGGTATTGGAAACTTTCGAAATCTGTTGATATGCTATAAATCGGGGTACTAGCGCTGGGCGATTTATGGCGGTTCGCACGGTTTTCGGGAAACATAATTGAAATACAATTACGTAATTTCACTGCAAGTTCAGAGGACTTATATGCAGACAAATTATCCCGTATTGGCACTTATCCCGCTGTGGCACTTAAAGTATCTCAGATGGTTGGAAAGCTCCTAAACTGAAAAGTGGAAAAATGAATTATTTCGACGTCTTTCGCAGGAAGTTTTTCGAATGATAGGTCTGAATTTTCTTCATGTGGCAGCTGAATATTCTGAGACGTCTGTGGCGCGGTAAATACAAGATGCAAAATCCACTGGCTTTCCGGCCTGGTAGTGTGTTGTGGTGCCGGTGTATGTGGTGCTGGGTGAGGTGCATGGATGACATACTGTTTAATGAGTAGGTAGGGACCTAGGTAAGTAGGAAGATCATGTTTTTTTATCGAGTTTTGATTTTAATACTATTTAGCTCGATCGCTAGTGACGTCATTCGATGGCAAGTGACGTGACAAAAAAGTGCATTTGGGCGTGACTTTCCACTCATATTTGTGAAATTCAGGACACTGCTCCAGGGTCTGATGAGGTCTTCCAAGACTAACTCTGGGGTCTGCTGGGGTTCTCAAAACCACTCCAGTGAGTCCAGCCTGCTGAGTCCTTACCAGACCAGGTCCAGGGCCGGGACCACCGGGGTCTCCTAGACCCGTCCCAGGGTCTGCTGAGTCCTTCTCGGACCAGGCCCAGGGCCGGGACCACCGGGGTCTCCTAGACCCGTCCCAGGGTCTGCTGAGTCCTTCTCGGACCAGGCCTTGGGCCGGGACCACCGGGGTCTCCTAGACCTGTCCCTGGGTCTGCTGAGTCTCTGCCAGACCAGGCCCAGGGACGGGACCACCGGGGTCTCCTAGACCCGTCCCAGGGTCTGCTGAGTCCTCAGACCATGCCCAGGGTCTGCTGAATCACCACAGAGCGCAGAGCGCGGTTTATTTAAGTAAATCACCAAGTTATAAAGAAGACGGCGAGGCGCAGAAGACCGCAGCCGAGTCGCATTAGGTTTCATTGTCCATGAATGATGAAACATACACTTCCTACAATGACGCATCATACAATAATGATGTCAATCATGGCGCTAATGACAATAATTTAGGTCAACCCAGCTGTAAAGATACATTATTGCGATCAGGTTACATGCAAGGAATACAATATATTCCAGCGCAGGGCACTGCAGCCAAAGCAATAACATAGACTGACTGACGTGCATTGCGCTCTCACACTTTCCAGCCAAGATCAATTCGTTGAATATTATTTATAATGATACTAATACCAAGACCTCACATTTTCCAGCCCAAATAATTTACCTACTGTGAACGGCAGACCGCTTGGGATCCTAATTTTCGGAGATAACTTTTTAATGCATCACCTGGCATGAGCGAAGTTCTCGCAATGGACGTCTCAGGCCCTGCGCTAATTTGTATTATAATGGTTGGTTAGTGTCAAACGAAAATGTAGGACACTTCCCATTCACTCGTAATGTTTAAGATATTGCGAGCTCGGATAGAGGCGAATGCCTGGTCGCTCTGTAGTCCCGCCCTCGACTCCGCCCACCACTCGCAACCGACCCACCGACCAATCCATGCTTATATGGGTACTTAGCCTCAATATCACCACCAGCATCACCAGCAAATGCCATAAATATCCATACTTATCACAGCTTAACAAGCAGAAAGGCGACATGAAGCACATGCTCCGTTTACCGGTGTACACCCCCCCCCCCCCCTATCCAGACACCCTTCTGCCCCTCCCCTCCCCCACCCCCGACCACCCTGTTAAGTAGGCTAACGACCTGCCATCGCACCATTTTATATATATCAGCCGGATACCATAAACAGAGGACGGCTGCCGAGCGCCAGCACGGCCATCTGTTCGATTTCCGCTGACAAGGTCTCCGTCAGCACTGAATAGCCAATAGGCAGGCGGCAGACGCCCGGGGCATGTCAAAATCATCACAGGAGCTCACAGCGGTCAATAACCAGTAGGCAGCGGTCAATAACCAGTAGGCAGGCGGCAGACGCACATGACATGATGAAATCACCCGGAATCGACAGCATGAAGCTGTCCAACCAGATCTGTCTGTTAATATTCACCTTCTGTCATTCAATGGAATCCATCCAAAACCTCTGGTTCTGGTACATTCCGGTGTAG
This sequence comes from Chirona hameri, assembly GCA_036785665.1. NCBI lineage: Eukaryota > Metazoa > Arthropoda > Thecostraca > Balanomorpha > Balanidae > Chirona > Chirona hameri. The sequence continues at coordinate 27,324 of JAXIVJ010005037.1, forward strand.
TCCAATACATTGACGTCACTGGCCTATTTAATTCATCCAGGAATGGCTCCATCCAACCCCCCCCCCCCCCCCAAAGAGCACCGGCTAAGCGCAGTATGTGTGTGCCTCGGAAAGACAGGATGCTGATTTCGCCAAAAATCTTCCTGTTTATGTATGTAGAACGAGCACCTGAGATAAGTAAACAACAACACAATGGCATGCCAAATCAGTCATAATCAAGATTGGCCAGATAGCCAATGGTGATCAATATCTATAGCGATGGCACCAGCACCATAAGCCACGACCTTCCGAATGAATGGCGCCCGTCACCACACGCTCAGCATGCCAAACAGAAGCCACCCGCAGAATGGCCAGAAGCCCCTATTATCTCACCGGTTGTCGCCTTAGGAGAGGCGGGGGTGGGGTCCTGACCTCTCCTGTCCAGGTCGGGTCAGGACCCCGCCTCTCCTACTGCCACAACCCAGCGTCTTCTCCCTAGGCCGGGCCCGACCCCTGCCTCTCCCGCAATCCTGGCACGCCTCCCTAGGCCGGGCCCGATGTCCTGACCTCTCCTGCAATCCTGGTCCCTAGGCCGGGTCCGAGCTGTCTCTCCCGCAATCCTGGCACTCCTGCCTAAGTAGGGTCCGACCGCAAACCTGTCCCTCCTGCCTAGGCCGGGTCCGTACCCTACGCCATACAAAGATCATCTCGCCTACCCAGCGCGTCGGCCCGGCGGCGGCCTGGACGACCGGCGCAGCGGGGCGGCGGGCGACGGGCGGCGAGCGGCGAGCGGCGGGCGACGGGCGACGGGCAGTGTCAAGGCATGTTTTATATCGACTGACCGGCCGCGGAAGGTAAACAGACCGGCCGCGGAAGGTAAACAGGTGGGCAACAGAACACCCGGCAGTGATGCCACGGTAGATATTTCGCCGCGGGGGATTGTTGTGACGTCAGGATATCGGGTGCTCCACCGGACAATGCGGCGACCACAAGAAAGTTTGTGAACGTTATAGATAAAATGTCATACGATAGGTTAAGAAGGTTAGGTTAGGTTAGGTTGCGAACGTTATAGATAAAATGTCATAAGATAGGTTAGGAACATTGCATAAAAACACCGACGGTGATTTGCGTTTCCGGGCGCGTCGGCCTTAAGGCGGCCGCACACTGGGCCATTCGGCGCGCGATATCACTGCGACATTCAGCGATTCCGCGGGGTTCAGTACAGAAAAAGCTCGTCCGGACCAACTTTATTCCGCGATATCTCGCGCCGAATGACGCAGTGTGCGGTCCGCTTTAAAGAAAAACGTCAAAATAGATTGTGAAAACTGAATACAAACGGGCAACACAAGATTCCAAGACGGGTTTGTGCTGGTGGAAGCCCATTTTCTTTAAGAAAAGGCTTCACAATAATAATAATTTAAGGTACCGAGGCTATAAACACAGAATAGTACGTGTAAACATAGCACCCCAGTTTGAGGCTTAATTCACTGATAAATAGTGTGTGGAAACATAACATTCACGAGCTTCGTATTTACAATAGGACTCACCAAATCGATTACCCCACAATCCGGCCTGCCTGCAGACTTTTCAGCCCGCATCATGTGGGCCTGTGTGCCACATATGACAGCTCGGGGGCAGCTGGCAGCCTGGGTCACGAGGTCCGACCGTCAATAGCAGCCCCAAAAGGCCGTCTCGCCGCGCTGAGTGTAACACATTCCACCTCACATTGCTGGTTTGCCAGCATTACTGCCATATTAACAGTTAGGCAGAACTATCGGACTGGGAATAGGAGCTCTCCGACTAGTGACTTTACCACTTTACTTTGACTAGCTTTACCACTAGTGACCTCTGGTGACTGCCCACCGGGGGAGAGTGGACCACTGGCCACAATCAGAGGCTACGGTCCTGATTTACCCACCTACCAGGTGATGGATACTTTAAAGGGAAATAATGACCTTTTGATTTTGTTAGCAACAATTTCTTAGGCTGCCGTTATGGTTTTAAAATTATTTGATTTAAATTTAAGAATTGAATACAATTATTCCCAAATTCAAAGTTGTAAGTTTGGAAACAAATACAAAACAAGTACCTTGTGTACTTCATGAAGGTCATTGACAAATTCGTCCTTCCCTACCATTGTTTACATCGAGTGCGGCATTTTTGGAGGCTCTGTGACGTTTCCGATCAAACTGATCCGTGAAGCGTGAAGCATCCGTGATGCATGACTTGACTATCAGTATAAGTCATGAATAACAACATGCAAACTATACCAACTCGAATGAAATAAGGGCGGAATGATTTGAACCCCAGGCAAGCAAGTATTCGCAAAGCACTCGGCACTGCGCCACAATAGCAAAAGGCGAGGGAAATGCATATTGGATACAATATTATTAAGTCATAAGTTTCTGAAATGTCAACTACTATGAAATACAGTAATAAAATACCTTTAATAATTATTAACAAGAAAATTCATTTTTTTTTTATAAAATAAGTCTTTAATTAGCTTTCAACTCAAAATCAGATACATTTTGCAATGCTACACAAGAATGGCACCAGTGACGTCATTAACGAAGCTTGCTACGGGACTTAGGTATACTAAACGGGAATATGGGATGATAGCCTTTGACGATGCCCACTTCTCAGCATATAATCAGGAACAACTCGCCACAAATGGTTAAGTGCGCCGAGAAGCATGCCAATGACTTTGTAAACAAATCGCCGACGCTAAATAGGTCGCCGTCGATGTGCATCGATGAGCTTCTGATTTAATTGCGTACGCGAACGCACCCTAAACGGCCCCTCGTTCCAGCAGACTATCCCGCCCATTCTTAAGCTTTCCTATCCTTGATGATGATGATGACTTGGGGTTAAGGGCGCCGCAGCTACTAGGCTGCGTGTGGCGCACGGCACATTTCCTATCCTCGCTCTCAACAGTTTGCCCGTGTACCTCAGTCGGGAGAGCGCTGGACTACAGATCTGACCCACCCTGCCCCTGGTAAGGTGGGTTCGAGACGCTTCGGCGCTCGCTATTTGCTCCTGGCGGGGGATGACCTGCGGCCGCTTCAACCGGCCGCGTTCAAGGTCAGATGCAGGGTCAGGCAGAGGTCAGCCAGCGAGCAGGGCAGACCGTCCTCAGTCGCTCGGTGGCGTTCAACTTTCGCCTCTAAATTCTGCCGTATACCTGGAATTGCCCGATCGGATGGTGGGGTCAGGGCCCGCGCAGCAAGCTTAGCGCGGGTCCTGATCTCAGAAATCCATCCCATCAAAACATTCGGACTAAATGTATTTAAACAAACGTTCCCCTTTAATGACACCATAACCACCCCATCGCGCCTTAGCAACCAACCACAGCCCGGCCAAAATAATCCGATGTCCGATAGGCGTCACCATCCCTTAATATCTTCGACTACGATCAATTCGGAGACCATTGCGTTTTCGGCGCACGGGCCCCACTGGAATGGAATGCGTACGGTATACGTCACCACTATCCGGGATCGTCAGGGCGATAGGAAGGCCGTGTGTTGTGAACGTCGGGCCAGCACCACGTGGGACGTTAGGCCTGATCGACCTCCAGAACAACTGGCCGACCCCGGGCATACATCAACAGTCTTACCACGGCCAACGAACCAGACGTCACGGCCAACGAACTAGACGTCACACACGCCGGTGGTGGCGTCATGGTGACGTCACACACGCCGGTGGTGGCGTCATGGTGACGTCACCACTGGACCTTGTGGGCTAGATAAGACATCTTGCTGGTTGATTGCTTCTGGTTTGACGTCATACACACAGCGTACTGACCGACCAGCGCGCCAAGTCCGAATGCCATGCCACGATGACAAACATGAGCTCCGGGCCCCGAACCCTTCCAATGACCAGGTCCCTGCCAGGTAGAAACTAACGCCAAACACTACAAGACAGTCACGCGCCCATGCCAGCGCCGCGAGCGACATCTCTCGGCCGCCTGTTGCATCATCGAGTTGCCGGTCCGCCGGCAGGGGATCTGTAGCGGACGATAGGCGCAGTCACCCGGCGATCTGACGTCACAATACAGCCCTCGCGGCAGGTGAAAGGTATAGCGGCGACTCAGACAGGTCTCGACGAGATAAACACAGTGGTGTCGGTCTCACGCGTCTATCTTCATGTTATCTAGAGTTATTGCCAAATAAAAGCTGGTGACTTCAGTCCTCAGATGACCTCAGATGACCTCAGATGACCTCAGCTGACTTTGTAGGAGTCACTGAACACAAATTGCGTTGTCGTGTGGGGTTCTGAAGTGCCGCCTGTCTCCAGTCGGTGTCCTACCTACCCACGTGCCACACCCGTGGGTTCGCCCACAACCGTGACACCAAATTTCGACATTCCATAGTCCTTTTGCATACTTTGTCGCAATTCAGCCCTCATGTTCTTCCCATCTCGTGTCAAAACTTAACTCTCGCGACCTCTAGCAAAATTGTACTCCCGTTACCTCTAGCTAAGACCGACTCACCCGTGTTAGCGCGATTTCCTGGAGCTGGGGTGGTCAGCGCGCTCCCATTCTGCTCCGCCGTCCCTCCGTCCCCTCCCGTGACCGGCCGTGACGTCACGGCCGGCTGCGTCACGCTCAGCCCGGCGGGCAGCAGCAGCAGCGGCAGCGGAGTGCTGCCAACTGCGGGGGATTTCCCCGCCGGTAGGGAAATCCCTGTATTGCGGCGGACGTCGGTCGGCACGGTCGGTACGGTCGGCACGGTCGGTACAGCGGGGCTGAAGAGGCCTCCCAGAGCGGCCAGGGAGAGCGGCGGGATGCCGAAGCGGCCGCAGAACGCCGGCGCGGTCTGCAGCGCCGGCTGGACAGGGATGATCAGATACGCCACCGCCATGTCTGACTCTCTTCCCGCGCTCTTCCTCGCTCAGAGACGCTGGCAACTCGCGCGGGAGACTCGCGTGGCTGTCAATATCACAGCGTTTGCGGGTTGACGAGCTGCTGGCTTAGGGCGGCCACGCCTCTATTCCAGCACCAAACCGCTGAGAGTATATATCGGCTAACTTGGAACTCGGTCTCGCCTGGGGCCGGCGTGCGTAGGTCGCGTTCGTCCAGTCCCGTGTAGCCGAGCGGCCGCGCGGTCTACCTTCTCTTGGTGAGCTTCTCGCTGTTGACGACTATCTCGCGTCTCCACAGGAATCGGTACTCGGCGCTCATTGCACACACATAGCGGTGGGCCAGTGTCTCAACAAGGCCCTGTGGGCGGGACTGCACGCACACGAGCTGTACACGACACGGCGCGACGCGACCAACTGACCAGCCCAGACCGAGCCGGTCCGGCCGGTCCGGCGGCACAGCCTGGCAGGGGGCCTCAAACCAGCCCCGGGCGACTGTGGACGCCGCAGCCGGGCTACGCGGAGGTTCTCAAACCTGTCAATGTACGGTGTTGTGATTGTTATGCAGGTGGAGTTTTCGACCAGGCCGTGGAGGTCAATATCAAAGCCTTCCGAATCGTCAATAATGACGGACACTCGCTGTTCCAAGAGAGAACAGCTTCTTCCAAGAGAGATGAAGATATCCGACTCATGGGCGCACAGACTGCTTCGATCACATTTCGTCCATTTTCCTCCTCAAGGAGTGGATAGTCAATCAAATTTCGCGGTCGTTCAGCCGAGTCTTAAGTTACCAGTTGTCACATCAGGGACCAGCAGCAGTTCAACCATGGTGCCTTCCGCGACTGCCACATGCTTCATATAACTGCCCTCCCATCTCACTCACAAACCGCTTCCGCTGATATACTCATAACATCGGTAACTGGCAACCCACGAGAAGACAAATCCAACCTCATTCACCACACCAACCTCTAATCCGCCTCACTATCAGCCTCCAAACGTCAGAACCTACTGCCTCCAAACGTCAGAACCTACAGCCTCCAAACGTCAGAACCTACAGCCTCCAAACGTCAGCACCTACTGCCTCCAAACATCAAACCTACAGCCTCCAAACGTCAGAACCTACAGCCTCCAAACGTCAGAACCTACAGCCTCCAAACGTCAGAACCTACTGCCTCCAAACGTCAGAACCTACAGCCTCCAAACGTCAGAACCTACAGCCTCCAAACGTCAGAACCTACAGCCTCCAAACGTCAGAATCTACTGCCTCCAAACGTCAGAACCTACAGCCTCCAAACGTCAGAACCTACAGCCTCCAAACGTCAGAACCTACTGCCTCCAAACGTCAGAACCTACAGCCTCCAAACGTCAGAACCTACTGCCTCCAAACGTCAGAACCTAGTGCCTCCAAACGTCAGAACCTACTGTCTCCAAACGTCAGAACCTAGTACCGCGCAGATCTGCATTCTGTTTCTGCAGCCAAGGCGACAGAGAGCCGACCTTGAGCCTGCAGACGGACTGGTTGTCAACTGGTACTGGACTGACCACCACCGCAGGCACACACAGACACAGACACAGACACGCACACGCACACGCGCGCGCACACACACACACATACGCTCTAAAGCAGCGCAGATTCCAACTGGTACGCAGTGCCGCTCTGGATTTCAGACCACTGGCTTACTGCAGCTGTGGCGATATCTGGCACCGGTTGCTCGTCTTCGACTAACTCAAATACCCCCTTACTTCAGTAGCCAGTACGTATCGAAACTAGTGTACTAGCATTGGGAAATTTGGGTGGAAAACGACACCCTATGGATACTATTTAAACACTCTTTTTCCCGAGTTTTACTATGAATTTTCCACTCCTTATTTTAAAATGTATTGGCTAATTGAAACCCTGATGCTGATTTATGGATGTAATGATGGGATGGGACAGCCTGTGTAGGGAAAGACAGGTAAGAATTGACATATAGGTACCTAATAACTAATTCTGGTGAGCGGGTAATCGGATATTGATAACGGCGACAACATATTATTTTTGGTTGAATTTTCCACTCTTTATGCTTATTTTTAGCCAAAATTTTCCACTCCGCATCCCGGCTCCAAAGCAATCCTATGATCCTGATCTAAACAGAGGACATAAGCTAAACGGAGACTTCGCCAAGCGGAGGACCGCAGAGACCAACAATCCTCGTTGTTAAAGTCCCTTAGACGCATTACATCTTTCTGGATTATCATCAAAACGGCAATCCGACCACGAAAGGCAATAACTCCTTCTTCAAGCCCTTCCAACATAATCGCATCTCTCGATGCCATCAAAACACGAACTCGTCTACCTCCAAAATAACCATCCCAGTCATCCCTCCGCCAACTCCCATTCATCCACCTTCAAGTTCAGCATCTTAGTTGATAATTTCGCAGTCGATTCGTCTAACCTCAAATTAAGCATCCTCGCTGGTCATTCCTCCGCTTTCTCCTCGCCGCAGATCTCGCCACCACCTCACGGTAGCATTAATCACCGGTGTTATCACAGAGTTGTCATGGCCACCAGGAGTCATAACATCGGTGATCGGCGAGTTGAGAGGTTGTGGCCACTGGACACTGGCCAAGATGGCCGCGCCCCACTGCCGATAGATCGGTGGCAGGGAAACCGTCTGCACTGAGGCGAGAACCCCAGAGGAATTGTAATGAAGGTGGTCCCATTCACCACACTTTGGAGGGGTAACATAAGAAGTAAATTCGATCGTTTTTAGTACAAGATCTGCGTCCCCATAGAAATGAGACAGAAGAACTTCAGTCGCAACCACTACTCCAAATATCACTCATTGGCGTTTCCAGTCTCTCTCTCCGTGGGTGGGGGTGGGGGGGGGGGGGATCTTTTTGTGGCAAAAAGATACCCCATTTTTTTTCTCCGCGGATTTGGGCCGGTCATCTTATTTAGGTATTCGAGCTTAAGAAATTCATTTATCAAATTCACAAAAATGTATTTTGTGGATTTTTTTTTCTTCCGAAAACAAAATCAGTTTATTTTTATCTTTGGGGAATCAAAACCCAAAATTTCGGAAATCAGAGATAGACATTTTGAAGAGAATGTCATTTCCTTTGTTTTGACGCTTTTTATTTTCCATTTTCTTCAAAACTCTATTTTCTACGATTTTTTTCAAACATTTATCGTTTTCCCACCAAAAATGGCATGACATGACGTCATTAAAACGTCATTATCTCCCAAAATACTGCATCAATTTCACTGGAATTTGGTGAGACGTAGAATTGACGCAGCATAAGCTACTGAAAGTTTCACGTTGATATCGATGCCCCCCCCCCCCCCCAGCGGTGCGCGGGTTAAGTGTCGCCAGGGCTGCTTGAATTGCATCAGGTGCGTTGTTCAGGTGCGTTGTTTTGTCTATCATTGAAATAAAGAGATACACACAAACTTCAAATTCAGGCACGAAAACAAAACCTTCGTTTTCATGAAGTTTTCTCATAAGATCATTGTTTTTCACGTGCAGTGCAGGGAACGTGCGGGGGGGGGGGCGTACTTGTATTGAATGCCCCCCCCCCCGATTCCTGGGGGAGGAGGATTTGCCCCTGATGCTCCCCCCCGCCTGGATCCGCCAGTGATATCACTTATGGTGGAAGCCCTCCCCGGTCGATCACAAGTGACGTTGCTTCAACGTGGCTGTTCTCGATGTGACGTTGCTTCAACGTGGCTGTTCTCGATGTGACGTTGCCTCAACGTGGCTGTTCTCGATGTGACGTTGCTTCAACGTGGCTGTTCTCGATGTGACGTTGCTTCAACGTGGCTGTTCTCGATGTGACGTTGCTTCAACGTGGCTGTTCTCGATGTGACGTTGCTTCAACGTGGCTGTTCTCGATGTGACGTTGCTTCAACGTGGCTGTTCTCGATGTGATGTTGCTTCAACGTGGCTGTTCTCGATGTGACGTTGCTTCAACGTGGCTGTTCTCTAAGCACCCGGGCCCCAGCCAGACACAGCGAGGAGGCTGTTTGCAGAGTGAAACGGATGTCTATCTGACGGCCAGACACGATATATGCTCCATATAACCGGATCAATTTCGCCACCCCGGGGGCTGAGTTACTACGGCTCACGATCAGACTCCGCCTGAGGCTGCCGCCGCTGCCGCCGCCGCTGCCGCCGCTGCCGCCGCTGCCGCCGCTGCCGCCGCTGCCGCCGCTGCCGCCGCTGCCGCCGCTGCCGCCGCTGCCGCCGCCCCCCCCCCCCCAAGGTTTCCCGACGACTCGTTACGGGACTGGTGTAGCCTGCCGGGAAGTGATGCTGTTCTCTGGAGAGACGCCGCAGGGCGGAGGCTGCAGGGTGTCTGGGTCCCACAAGGCCGTGAGACACACCAGACTGCGGCAGACCCGGCGCACCCGCACACTGCGGCAGACCCGGCGCACCCGCACATTGGCGTCCTTCGTCCTTCCTTCCTTTGACCGGTCGCCAGCTGATTCGAACCCAGGGCGCAACCGATTGCGAAACGACCAACGACAACTGACGAGCCAGCCCGGCCCGGTTTTCTTCCAAACGAGTTCTGTCGCTCGGCGCCGGCTTCTCCTGGTCAATTGTACGATTTATCATTTGTTCGTCGTCTGCTGCTTGATCTGTTGTTACTGTTAGGCCGAGTTTGAGGGAGAGCGGTTTGAGTAGGGCGGAGCCGATATACAAGTTGTTTGCAGCGGTCTTTGTTAGCTGCGACAAAACGTGACACCACCCGTGGCGGCGCCTTCGCTTGACAACAATTCACGAGCGCTTTCGTCGAATCTCGATCACGTTATTCTGCCAGTCATGTTGCCACGAAGGCGTCGATCTGTGGCTGCCAGTTTCGAGAGCACGTGTTTTCTTCCTCATCCATGCATAAGTAAACGCCGCTCGCTCGGGTGGCCTCGTCACATAGAAATGTGACATCTGTCCCCGATAGTCCAGAGGCCAGCGCCAATCAAGAGGTCAGCGACGTCCGAGGGCCTCCATGATGACAGGGGTTTGGTGGACGGATACGAGGCCCGTCTGCGTCCAGGTATCCCCCCATTCTCCTCTCGACAGCTGCGATGTCCGAGGGTCTCCATGATGACAGGGGTGTGGTGGACGGATACGAGGCCCGTCTGCGTCCAGGTATCCCCCATTCTCCTCTCGTCCAGGTATCCCCCCATGGTCCATTCTCTCGCATATAGGTACGACTTCTTCGATCCCGCTCCTTGCGACGGTAACTACAGATTCAACCCTGGCGACGATGTCTGCACTGCAATACAGACAGCGAAATCATCGCTCGAGCCTTTGAGCCTGAAGTCCCAAGCAGAGGTTCGCGGTGTCGCTGAACTGTACCCGTGCACTCTGCTTGCCAAAGCAGCTCAACAAACATGTCGTCATCCCGCTCACCTTACATGGCTATGTCCGCCATGCCCGACAACTTATGACGGCGCCAGTGGCGGATCCAGGATCCGGTCAAGGGCGCAGTCACACATCACATTAGTGGGCCCCTTCGACATCAGTGGGCCCTGCCCGAAATAGGTCCAGTGAGTTAGAATGGGCCATCCGCAGGCGAGATTGGGCCCTTGTAGGTCGGAATGGGCCATCCGCAGGCGAGATTGGACCCCTGTAGGTCGGAATGGGCCATCCGCAGGCGAGATTGGGCCCTTGTAGGTCGGAATGGTCCCTCGGAATGCTGGAATATGCGAAACTCCCTAAAGGCTGAAATGGGTCTCGTAGGGACCAGAATGGGCCTCTACACGCCAGAATGAGTCGTCATCTACCGACACTCAACTATCGGCCCTTTCCCGGCTCAGGGTAGGGCTGATCCCATGCGCCCTCTCCCTGGAGCCGCCACTGGACTGCGCTGTGGCGAGCCCCGCCGGGTGCAACGCCAACTCCCGGTCATATTCTGATAGTTCCGATGGTATCGTGGTAAGACGAGACGGCCACATCCTGCTGCTGACTTGGCTGCAGTTGTCTGGCTGCTGAATCTAGTTAGCAGGCAGACTCGGCGTGTAAGGATGCGGGGCGAAACCAACTAGAGAACGGAGCTCTTTGCTCCGAACGGAGCTCTTTGCTCCGAGTTCGCGTGCCGATTTAATGGAAACAGTGAAGTCAGTGCTTGGAAAAATGACAAAACAACTGACCAACTGCATTGCAGACAAAGGCTTGTTCCAGATTCCTACTTAATACCAAGCAATGTAAATTCTCTCAACGAGTTTACAAGACCAGTCGGAGAAAAAAAGGCGACAAAAACACAAATGAAAACAGAAAACCTCCATGGTCCGATACACAGCAAACTCGTGACGTCACCATCGTATACGATCACGTGATCACCACATGATCACTGCATGAGCGTGGTCAAACGAACCGCAACGGGCGCAACATCGTGTGTGAGAGTTTATCTCACTCACGAAACAGCCGTCAGAGGAATTTTCCTGTAGATTATTGTCTGACCTAGCCTTGGTGCCCAGGGTGAGAACCACGACACAGCTCCACACAACGTTGGCACCCCCCCCCCCCTTAAAAGAAATAGTTCACCTTCAACATGGGATTTTGAACTGAAATAGCAGTTTTGTAGCCCGTGTTGAGAAATCCTTATCTGCAACTTTTCTTGGCTGAAAAGACTCTCCAGCCGAAGATATTTGACTTTTTGGCGAAGGAATGCGGCGCATATATGATATACCGTACCGTCTGAGAGTGCCAGCACTACCAGGGCGCATGCGCAGACCAATAACGCACACCATAACATTAATAATTTACGACCTTCTGTCCTGAATTGGCGCGATGTAGGACCATTTTTTAAAAGAAAAAAAGAAACTGTATTACAAAATATAATAAAATCGTGTTCTGAAAAATTTCCGAAGGTGAACTATTTCCTTTAACATGCCCTTCAACACTCAAGACCGATAGCATCGTATGGTTTCTCAGAGTTATACGATGCTTATTCAACAATAAATGCGGTGGCTTCAACATATCCCAGAAACTACAAATAAACCCAGCACGATTTTCTCATGGTATACTACTGAATTCCTTTGCCACGCTACTTTCATATAGCCAGCTTCGCTTCCACGCAGCCTATGTAACTGCCATTCAAATGGCCCGCACGAAAACACAAGGAGAGAAAAAAACGCAGACGGCACCAAAACAAACCGACATGACCTTAGTTTCCCGCCACTGGCGCCGTTACATCGTGTTAACCCAGATACGGTCTCTGAACACACACACACACACACACACACACACACACACACACACACACACACACACACACACACACACACACACACACACACACACACACACACACACACACACACGCACACACGCACACACGCACACACGCACACACGCACACACGCACACACGCACACACGCACCCACACCCGCACGCACGCACGCACGCACGCACGCACGCACGCACGCACGCACGCACGCACGCACGCACGCACGCACACACACACACACAAAAACAGACAACACGGCTGACAAATGATCTCGATCGCACAAATGTCACACAGATACATGTTATATCAATATTTATCCACGCGACGACTCGGCCAAAATAGGGTCACTATGTCGGTGTCCCAAAATTTCATTTTTGCTTGGGTGTCAGAGTGGAAAATTCGGGCCAAAAAAGACCATGAGAGAGGAAAATTATGTAGCAAATGGTACAATATTGATTTTTGTTTTGAACATGAAAAGCAATAGTTTTCGTTGACATAATGTATTATTAGTCAATATTTATGTCAGAATCAATAGTTTGATCATTTCAATGATTGGGGAATCATTTCACAATTTGGGAGTAGAAAATTCACCTCTAAAATGGGGAGTGAGAGTGGGAAATGATTCACATTTAGGTGCCATTTCCCACCCAAATCGACAAATTGTGGGACGGGACACTGCAGTGACTATGTCAGCATAATTTGTATCTGATGTAACCATACACATTTTACAAATCGAAAGTTGTGTCTGGGAAAATATTTAACAGACCATACACTCCATGTCAATGGACGCTGATATTTGTTCACGAATTAGCAGTTTTCGGATCACACATTTTTAATAACTACTTTCAACATAAGCGCGGGCGCAGGCATATAGGTAGGTATAACCATTAACGATTCACAAAGTGTGTTATTTTATGTTTCCATCCAATCTGAAAAGGCGGCCGCCTGTCCGTCTTGCTGGATGCCGTTCACTACACGGTAAAATGATGCCGGATAACTCAGAACAGCAGACCGACGGCCACATCCATTGGCGCTGCGTCTCGCCGGTTCGATGCGTTCAACGCCCGGACAATTCTGTCGTGCAAAGGAACAACCACGCGTATGTCACGGTTTTCGGGAGATTGACATACGTGGCTATTCGTTTGCGCGGCATACTTGTGGTGGTGGGCCGGGATTTCAAGCGCTGAGCCACCAACATCCCCGCCGGTCGCTGGGCATTCGGCAATATATTGCAGACAGCTGCGTCCGTGCCGATAATCTTCTTATTATACATACGTCTTAAGTATTAAGTATTCGTCGATATATATTCGACACCGTATTCGCTGTCCCTATTCTGCACGCCTGAGCCATTTGACAAACACTGGCCTGTGCCATTTGACAAACACTGACCTGTGCCATTTGACAAACACTGGCCTGAGCCATTTGACAAACACTGGCCTGAGCCATTTGACAAACACTGGCCTGAGCCATTTGACAAACACTGGCCTGAGCCATTTGACAAACACTGACCTGTGCCATTTGACAAACACTGGCCTGTGCCATTTGACAAACACTGGCCTGTGCCATTTGACAAACACTGACCTGTGCCATTTGACAAACACTGGCGACCTTGACGGCATTATGTACTTCTTATCGATAAATGTTCGTCCCATATTCGCTGTCCGTGTTCCGCCCTCCTCCACGCTTGCGTCCTTCGTGGCCCCTGCAGCATCCGCCACCTCCGCCGCCGCCACCGCCGGTATGACATTGAGGCTGGACGCCGCCCCGTCCAGCTCCCCGGAGTACCGGGAACTCAGGCCTGCAGCTCAGGGCCACCCTCGCCCCCCCCCCCCCCCGAGCCCGCTCCCTTCCGCCTTTGTAACGTGATGAGATGTCTGACACTGTTGTGCAGTGTTGCTGAGCTGTTTGTGTCGTATAGTGTCGTATAGTGATGTCTCGTGTCGTGTTGTACGGACTCAAATTTTCCGTCCCCGCCAGAATCGACAAAACCAGTCCCATCCAGCCCAATCTCAGTCTGTTACGTCCCGTTCCTTTCCTTTCCCGCCCTGCCCCGTCTCGTCCTGTCCCGTCCCGTCCCGTCCCGTCCCGTCCCGTCTCGTCTCGTCTCGTCTCGTCTCGTCTCGTCTCGTCTCGTCTCGTCTCGTCTCGTCCCGTCCGTAGTGTTGCTGAGCTGTTTGTGTCGTATAGTGTCGTATAGTGATGTCTCGTGTCGTGTTGTACGGACTCAAATTTTCCGTCCCCGCCAGAATCGACAAAACCAGTCCCATCCAGCCCAATCTCAGTCTGTTACGTCCCGTTCCTTTCCTTTCCCGCCCTGCCCCGTCTCGTCTCGTCTCGTCCCGTCCCGTCCCGTCCCGTCCCGTCCCGTCCCGTCTCGTCTCGTCTCGTCTCGTCTCGTCTCGTCTCGTCTCGTCCCGTCCCGTCCGTAGTGTTGCTGAGATGTTTGTGTCGTATAGTGTCGTATAGTGATGTTTCGTGTCGTGTTGTACGGACTCAAATTTTCCGTCCCTTCCAGAATCGACAAAACCAGTCCCATCCAGCCCAATCTCAGTCTGTTACGTCCCGTTCCTTTCCTTTCCCGCCCTGCCCCGTCTCGTCTCGTCTCGTCTCGTCCCATCCCGTCTCGTCTCGTCCCGTCTCGTCCCGTCTCGTCCCGTCTCGTCCCGTCCCGTCCCGTCTCGTCCCGTCTCGTCCCGTCCCGTCTCGTCTCGTCTCGTCTCGTCTCGTCTCGTCTCGTCTCGTCTCGTCCCGTCTCGTCCCGTCGTCTCGTCGTCCCGTCCCGTCGTCCCGTCACGTCCCGTCACGTCCCGTCACGTCCCGTCACGTCCCGTCACGTCCCGTCACGTCCCGTCCCGTCACGTCCCGTCACGTCACGTCCCGTCACGTCACGTCCCGTCCAATATCGTCCAATATCGTCCAATATCGTCCGATATCGTCCCGTCCCGTCAACGGACGAAAGCCTTCACCTCACGAGGCCCCGCTCGGCCACTCAGCGCCCCATCCAGCAACCATCGCCCTAGTCCCTCCCACCAGCCAGCCAGTCTGTTTCCGTGTTTACTGCTGCTGGAGGGCCACCCGCTGCAATGCCAGATCAGCCCAGCAGAGGAGGCGGCGGCGCGGCCGGCCCGCCCCCGGCACTGGACGGATCGGTACCACCCGTTCAAGGAATCTAGGCCCCCGGCACTGGACGGATCGGTACCACCCGTTCAAGGAATCTAGGCCCCCGGCACTGGACGGATCGGTACCACCCGTTCAAGGAATCTAGGCCCCCGTCACTGGACGGATCGGTACCACCCGTTCAAGGAATCTAGGCCCCCGGCACTGGACGGATCGGTACCACCCGTTCAAGGAATCTAGGCCCCCGGCACTGGACGGATCGGTACCACCCGTTCAAGGAATCTAGGCCCCCGGCACTGGACGGATCGGTACCACCCGTTCAAGGAATCTAGGCCCCCGGCACTGGACGGATCGGTACCACCCGTTCAAGGAATCTAGGCCCCCGTCACTGGACGGATCGGTACCACCCGTTCAAGGAATCTAGGCCCCCGGCACTGGACGGATCGGTACCACCCGTTCAAGGAATCTAGGCCCCCGGCACTGGACGGATCGGTACCACCCGTTCAAGGAATCTAGGCCCCCGGCACTGGACGGATCGGTACCACCCGTTCAAGGAATCTAGGCCCCCGGCACTGGACGGATCGGTACCACCCGTTCAAGGAATCTAGGCCCCGGCACTGGACGGATCGGTACCACCCGTTCAAGGAATCTAGGCCCCCGGCACTGGACGGATCGGTACCACCCGTTCAAGGAATCTAGGCCCCCGGCACTGGACGGATCGGTACCACCCGTTCAAGGAATCTAGGCCCCGGCACTGGACGGATCGGTACCACCCGATCAAGGAATCTAGGCCCCCGGCACTGGACGGATCGGTACCACCCGTTCAAGGAATCTAGGCCCCCGGGCCCCGGCACTGGACGGATCGGTACCACCCGTTCAAGGAATCTAGGCCCCCGGGCCCCGGCACTGGACGGATCGGTACCACCCGATCAAGGAATCGGCGTTTCGCTAACCTTCGTAACATACCCGGCCGTCATGGAGAGCGGAGGAGACTAGACTAGATACTAGAGTAAAGGAGACCAGACCAGACCAGACTAGAGGACTAGGGACTAGCCTAGGAGACTATAGGAGATGGAGAGAGAATGGCGGTGAAACTGGCGGTGGAGACTAACGGAGGCGACCAGCGGTAGACTACCGCGGCGACACTTGCGGTGAAGGCCGAGGGAGGGGTTGCACCCGACTGTGAGGCCCATGACTGAGCTCCGCGCACCGCGGCGTAGCTCGCTGCTCGCTGCTCTGTGCACGGACACAGCGCGTGCACACACAGGCCAGACGGGAAGTGGGTCAGTGCGAAGGAGGCCCGGGCCGGGTGGGGCCGACCCACCCACCAATCAGAGCACAGTTCTCCGGCCAGAGGACACGGACGCCGAATAATCGCGTCAGTCCGGCAAGAGGTAGTTAACCAAGGCAGCGGCGGCTGAGCTGTGTGTGTGTGTGAATATCTCACGGGAGATAGGTGTGTAATTAATTGAAGCAGGACCGGCTGAATTATCTGGCAATGCTATTTCAAATAGGCTATTTAAATAAATGTGCATGGCAATGTGCATGGTACGACCGTCGTAGCCGTAGAATGCCGAAGCGTAGCCGTATAATTCCGTAGCGTAGTCGTAGAAAGCCGTAGCGTAGCCGTTGAAGGGCCGTAGAATGCCGTAGCGTAGCCGTAGAAAGCCGTAGCGTAGCCGTAGAAAGCCGTAGCGTAGCCAGATAAGGCCGTAGCGTAGTCGTAGAAAGCCGTAGCGTAGCCGTATAAAGCCGTAGCGTAGCCAGAGCAAGCCGTAGCGTAGCCGTAGAATGCCGTAGCGTAGCCGTAGCAGGTCGTAGCGTAGCCGTAGCAGGTCATAGCGTAGCCGTAGCAGGTCGTAGCGTAGCCGTAGCAGGTCGTAGCGTAGCCGTAGCAGGTCGTAGCGTAGCCGTAGCAGGTCGTAGCGTAGTCGTAGCAGGTCGTAGCGTAGCCGTATAAAGCCGTAGCGTAGCCGTATAAAGCTGTAGCGTAGCCGTAGCGTAGCCGTAGAAAGCCGTAGCGTAGCCGTTGTAGGCCGTAGCGTAGCCGTCGAAGGCCGTAGCGTAGCCGTAGAATGGCATTTTACTGCAGATTTCGATTGGCTTTTTCCAACACTGTTCGTGGATTTTGAATTTAAGTTAAAGTACAAATTAACCCATGCAATACAAGTTCAGCATGCGTACTGAGTAACTAGTCACTCAGAGTCAATAAGAGCCACCATCAAGAACACTGAGTCACTCTGAGTCACAAGTCACTCAGGAGTCACTCAGTCACTCAGGGAGTCACTCAGTCACTCAGTCACTCAGTCGCTCAGTCACTCAGTCACTCAGGGTCACTCAGGAGTCACTCAGGAGTCACTCAGGAGTCACTCAGGAGTCCCTCAGTAGTCACTCAGGAGGCACTCAGGAGGCACTCAGGAGGCACTCAGGAGTCAAAGCTATGGGGCGCCATGGCGATCGCACAGCGGCCTGGGCTGGACACAGTCAAACAAGACAAACACTGCACATTACATTCTGAAATCATCGTTTTTCTGCGGCCAAGTATTGCAATTTGCACGAGTCCAACCAGTCAAAGTTCAACTTCCGACTCAATTCAGGCCGGGCACCGGGTTTGCAGCCGATGTTTTGCAGCTCTATCTTCGATTTAGAGGCAGCGAACGTTGCTTACACAACGTGCATACAAATGGATGAGGAAATCTTCCGACGATTCAACCTTCATATACTGGACCTAACACTTCTGATCGAGCCATCGATACGGAATAGTTATATGACTGGTATATACTCTGGGTGCGCCCTATGTGGAAGGCAAAGGTCACTGCACATTCGCAGGCATATCCGCTTCAATATCAGGATTCGAGCCATGTTTAGGACAGCACCGGAGCGACACCAACTACAATGTGAACCCACTCGAGCCTGGAGCTCATGCAGTTTTGTTGGAGAGCAAAACACAAGCAGCACACGAGTTTTTCTATAGCCACCACCAATACATGTTATCCAACTGCTAGTATTACCACTACTGTAGACACTGACAGCATCCACAAGTCAGGCTGTTCATATTGTGTAACAGTCGATACTCGACTCATCACGTCTTCTTTCCATTGCAGTTGTCCCTGATACGGTCCCTCTCGAGCCCCCTGCACGAGCAGGCCAACCCAGCCTGGCGCTCCGGATACCTCCCTGACACGGTCCCTCTCGAGCCCTCTGCACGAGCAGCCCAACCCAGCCTGGCGTACTGGCCAAGCGGCTGCGAGAGCCCCAAACAGAGGCGGTCGAACGCAGAGCCCCCCCCCCCCCCCTCCCACCGAAACAAACCAGTGCCGGCCAAGGTCAGCCGGCTGGCTGGAGAGCGGGGTCTTGTGCACAACACGCTGACGCTGGTGGTGGTGGTGCTGCTGCTGCTAGTCTTTGCCAGCGGCAGTTCAGGGGAGAGCCTCGGGATAAGTAACAACTCCAGAGTCCAGATAGTGCAACACTGAGTTTCAATTACGAAAACGGCATAAAGAAGATAAGTAGTGCGATTGCATGGTTTATCATCTGTCATTTGCTTTTGCGACTTGTCCTCGGCACTGGAGTTAAACAAAACGGACTAGTCGCAACAATTCTACCAAATCAACGTAGTTGGTATCATCTATTTTCGTTATGATCTACTTTCGGTATCATCTATTTTCGGTATCATCTACTTCTCTTCCTTCCCGTCTGACCCAGACCAGAGGCAACGAATCGAGTCCAGAGCGAGAGTCGAGGGCAATAGTAACATGGCAATATTAACATGGCAATAGTAACAGGACAATATTAACACGGCAATATTAACCGGGCAATATTAACATGGCAATAGTAACCGGGCAATATTAACATGGCAATAGTAACATGGCAATAGCAACAGGGCAATAGTAACAGGGCAATAGTAACAAGGCAATAGTAACAGGGCAATAGTAACAGGGCAATAGTAACAGGGCAATAGTAACAGGGCAATAGTAACATGGCAATAGTAACATGGCAATAGTAACCGGGCAATAGTAACCGGGTAATAGTAACCGGGCAATATTAACAGGGCAATATTAACATGGCAATAGTAACATGGCAATAGTGACATGGCAATAGTAACATGGCAATAGTGACAGGGCAATAGTAACATGGCAATAGTAACAGGGCAATAGTAACATGGCAATAGTAACATGGCAATAGTAACATGGCAATAGTAACATGGCAATAGTAACAGGGCAATAGTAACATGGCAATAGTAACAGGGCAATAGTAACATGGCAATAGTAACAGAGCAATAGTAACATGGCAATAGTAACAGGGCAATAGTAGGGCGGCAGTAGTAACAGGGCAATAGTAACATGGCAATAGTAACATGACAATATTAACAGGGCAATAGTAACATGGCAATAGTAACAGGGCAATAGTAGGGCGGCAGTAGTCGAGGGCAATAGTAACAGGGCAATATTAACATGGCAATAGTAACAGGACAATAGTAACAGGGCAATAGTAGGGCGGCAGTAGTCGAGGGCAAAAGCAGGGCGAGGCGCCTGTAACCAGGAGCCGAACGTGTCGCCAGCAGGGGGCGACTGCGACACCCAGTCAATAAAATCCCTGCGCTGACCCGCCATTATCGAGGAGACAGAGACCAGCGACAGTTTGGTAAACCAGGAGCGACAAGCATGGGGATATTCAACATTCATTACGCAAGCAAACGGCAGCAGTGTTTTCATTTCCAGAGATAAAGACTTTCGGTTGTAGAAGGCCTTCAATGAAATTAATAAGTGTGCCGTTCGTAGCACAAAAAAGGTAATCATTGTTTTCATCCAGGCTAAAACTAGTGGACGTAAATAGAACCGAGCAAACCCCACCCACTTTTCCAAGGGGCTGCCTCCGACCAATACAGTTGTCAAATGAGCCGTCACCAATCAATCGTTTGTCATTCACATTTTCCATTTGTAAATCAGGCCGCCGACAAAAACCTGTTTGCATTACCCTGCAAGCCGCAACCACGGAACATTCATCATCAATTACCAAATCGCACTCAGCGCCATCTATCACAAGCTACCTCAACCTCAGCTTCGCAACTCTGCCACCAGATGTCACCACCTTACGCGCCTCTACCACTGAACTCAATAACAACTGGAAGAGACAAGGTTGCCTGAGAGCGGTCGGTCGCGGCCGGCCGCCATGCTGGAACGCCGGGTCGGACGAGGGGTGGCGAGGAGTATGAATGGAGGAGTCACTGACATATATAGGTATAGACGCACTACTCCGCCTGGCAGCCGTTCCCGCTAGGCGACACTAGCGCCGCAGCGGTAAAATATCGTCCCTCCGCCATAGCAAAAGCATTGTCGCGCTAACTCATGCCCTCTCCGCTGCGGCGCTAGTGTCGCTTCAACCGGGAACGGCTGCCGGGCGGCGTAACAGCTGGAGTAGTTCGCCTATACAAAAACAAACTTATATAGGTCAATGGTCTATACCTATATATATATATATATATATATATATATATATCAATGGACTGCGTCCGGGGGTTCGGCGCTCCAACATGGCGGCCAGGCGCGACAGCCCGTGCCATACCCGGCTGCGCGGGGCGCCACCCTCTGGCCTCCACAGCTCTGCCCGCATCTACTGAGTCACGGCCGGAAGCGCCGTGATGACGTCAGCCGCACCTCTGACGTCATCACGAGCGCCGGCGTGGTTTTACGAGCAGCCGGTCCGCCGTTCTCTCCGTCTGGTGCACTGTGTCTGTCTGGCCGGCCGTCCACGGTGAAAAACTGACACAAAACCTGCTGTTCCAAATCAGGAAGTCGTCATTTTGGGAGGTGAAAAACAGCGTATCCATTTTTTAGGCACACTTTCCAGGACCAGATTCTGGGCGTTTGTGATCAACACCCCACTCACTTTGTTTACATAACATTCATTATGTAAAACTCAAAATATTATGAATCAGGTTTCTGTTGATTTTTTCCCCGTGCCATCCGGTCAACGCCATGCGGCAGAGAGGCCGCCTACGTCACGGACCGACAGGCTGGAAAGGCTGGGGAGGCGGAGATGTCTACTGCGCAGTTAGCGGTGAGCCGGCCGGCCAGGTCACTGGTCAGGCCGTGCCCGTAAGAGCGGTGCTGGCGGTACCGGCGATGCCCTGGGCGAGGCGGCCCAGGCACAGAACACGCGCCTGGCACGTGATGGCACCGATACAACCCACCCACATGGCGGTGGAACTTCACTGACGGGTCCGGTTGTCCACGTAGACGGGTCAGACTGGTTGTATAGCAGGACAGGCCGCCAGACAGACAGCGGTGGACGTAGTAATGCTTCAGATAGTTGGGGAAGGGGATACTGCCTGTCGACTTTCAAATCGGATTTATTTCACGAGGCGCCTCAAGGTTTGAAGTCCTCCCAAGTTCAGATTCAGTCCCAGGCCGCCCGGGTGAATATTAAAAAAAATCAAGTTTGGGGATGATAACCCAGCTGCTGCACTCGTGCCTAAGGCCGTGTGAAAGGACTACATCCATCTGTAGGTTCAGCTACGACATGTCGTAGGTAATCATGTAAGCGGCGCTGTCGGTCTTAATGAACAACTCATGAATGACGAAGCTGTCAAAATGGTTCGACACCGGCTGCTTTAAGACGGTACTAGAGGTGCCACTTTTCTACCCGCTTACCCACGAGACGTGGGTAGTTACTACCCAAGGTTACTTTACTAATAGTTACTACCCACGTGGGTAGTTGTGGGTAGCACAAGCAATCATTTGGCTGAAGTGGGTAGTTGGCGGGTAGCAGAATTTTCAACTTTTCAAAAAAGGAAAGTGTTAAACCTTATTTCAGTGACTGTGCTTTCATTTCAGCAATATCATTCAAGTATATTGCATGAAATTGCATAATTTAAAGGTTTTTGCTTTACTTTTCTTCAATCCCAAAATAGTACAATTTATGTTGAGGGTAGTTGTGGGTAGTTGACAGCTTATTTGAGCACGTGGGTAGTGGTGGGTAGTTGAACAGTGTTTGCGGCGCGGCGCGGGTAGTCACAGGCCTGAAAAGTGGCAGCTCTAGACGGTACCCTTGCTACCCCAGCTACCGTATTAAAAATGATCGTGTCGACATCTGTGGGCGAAGTTCAATGGTATTCGCTGATACAGGCTTGCCACTAACAAACGCATGTATCTGGTGGTCCTAAAAATATCGCTGTCTTATCTGCCCGGGGCGGGAGCTGTTCCGTGCCGGCAAACTTTGCTCTTGAGTACTAACAAACAGCCAGTCAGATCAGCAGCGCGAAACCAAGAACGATATCTGCCGAGACTTCAGTCGCCTGCCCCTGACCCGATAAGGTCTCTACCATACTAAACCCATTAAAAGCAGGACAATGTATATTCTGAATAAAATATACCTCCCTAAGTGGACGAAAAGGACAAAATCAACTCTCCTTTTTACCTTGGCGTATGATCAGCCAAAAACGTTTGATTCGCTCTGCCCCCTCAAACCACACCCTACTACATAACATCACTGTAGCCTTCGTCGCCAGCGTAGTACCCAACCGTACTATGACGTAATACGCATCAGTGCGCCCGATAAATACCCGGGGGCGATAACCTTGCAGTACCAGCCGTGCCGGGCCGAGCCGAGCCGAGCCGGGCCGGGCCGGGGCAGAAAGCTGCAGCTCAGCTCTCTCTGCCGGGCTGCCACGTCACCAATGATGGCGGCTGCGGCGCTGGCGGCGGCGCCGGTGGTGGTGGCTGCAGCGGCGGTGCCAGCTTGGGCTGCAGCGGCGGTGGCGGCAGCGGTTGTGGCGGTCCTGGTGGCGGCCGTGACGGGAGGGAGGGAGGGAGGGAGGGAGGGAGGGAGGGAGAGCGGGTAGGCACGGCCCCCGGCCCCGGTTGCGCCGCCGGTTGCTGGCGGGAATTCCCCCAAGTGTCCCACAGCCGGATGATAGCATCTTGCCGAACTAGCTGAGAGGATACGTCACCGAGTCGTGGCCACGAGTCTTCTGAAATGCATTGCTACGCCCCACGTCTAGCCTATATGGTAAATTTGACGGGAATGGTTCCGTCAAGCCAGCTTCCACCTTCCCAGCATCTCGCTGAGAAGAAAGTGAAAAATACCTACGCATTACATTTACATTTCAAAAATTAATACCCAATACCCAAACTTTCAGCCTCGCATTAACTCTTCGAATATAAATGATTCTACTACACGCAGACTGTATCCTCTTCCTTCGGCATCAACGGATCCCTGTTCACACCAGCCGATAACTGCCTCTCAGTCTGCGCAACAATACACGCTTTCACCAGTCACCGCGCCGGCCGTGACTGCGCCCTGCCTCAGCCCTCACGGCCACCTTGGCCGAGTGACGTCACGCCTGTCACGTTGGCCACTCCCGATAAATCAATGTTGGCCCGCCGACCACCGGTGGCCCGACACCCCGCTGATGTGGCGACGCATTGGTGGTGGTACGCGGGCTCCGTGCAACACACTGCAACTGGGTTCAGGAGAGCTAACATGAAAATCAAACTAATTTTGAAACACCAAAACTAATTAAGCAATGTCACGTCTTCCCAGTCCCAGCTTGCCCACACTACGAAACACACGTGGCTGACACCACCGCCCGTGCAGGCAACACCCGACTATCCTAGCCTTATAGCGCAGTCTGCCAGCAGACATCAAGCCTGCAGCATCTGACAGCATTGACGCAACTTCAATCGGCAATAAGAGCTCACACCACAACCCACACAACTACCAAAACTGGCTGAGTCTGAGGAAAATATTCGGGATATCCAGGATAATAGTGCCTGGGGGAATCTGGGGATGTCTGGGGGAAACATTGGACAGTTATCATTGCCTCCCACATAAAATAACATTCCACGCGATCAGAGCCCTTGGTGGCGCCTCACGTCACCGTTACGCAAACCGCGGCATTACGCCATGCTCCGGAGTCCGGTGTAATCTCCTCAGCTCTAGTGACGTCACTGGAGCACCAGGTGCCCGGGGTTCTGGGCCAGTCGAGGAGAGAGGGACAGTGCAGGTCCGCCGGCCGCCAAGGCCACGCTCACCAGTCGTCCCCGGGCCGCTAGTGACGTCACTGGAGCACCAGTCGTCCCCGGGGCCGCTTGGTTGCAGGGTTGGGCAACACGGTTAATACACGAGTCACGACCACAAGTCACGGAGGGTGGCGAGGCGAAACATTTTCGCAACGGCGATGCTTACGATTCGATTCACATTGATGTAAACCGTATCAAACATTGTACAAATAGAAACTGAGGTCAGTCAAAGGGTACAGTGGCTTCCGAGATCGTCCAATGTGCTCGTTGAAAGAAGCACCTTTCGCCTTTTGGTCACGCCAGTGATATGGATCGTGTGTTTTGTTTTGTCGTCGTGTGCCTGCAAGACAACGGTTCGTATGGACAACAACTGTCTAGACATAGGACTACCGTAGGCCACACTGTAGGCCACGGACTACCGTAGGCCACACTGTAGGCCACGGACTACCGTTTGCTACCTGCCGGGTAGCAAAGGGTAGCTACGGAAGCAGAGGAGCTGGATGTCAGTACAAATACCAAACGCTACGGTTATGGCGAACCGAGGTGCACGGTTACTTAGAAACTTGTTTCGCCACAAGAATTAAAAAAAAACGGACCCGCCACTAAAGCACCGATTACTGAGTGAAATATGAACTTCACGGATCCACATCTCTCCTTCATCCCACACATCCGCGCCCGCTACCGGCTCTAACAGTCGATGCCAACAAACGGGAATCAACGGGATCCAAATCAGCCTCTGCCCTCTACCAATACATGGCCTTGGTATGCAACTGAAGCTCTCATTACCATCTACAACATTAACGGGACGGGCGAGCTACCGGCGCGGGGGGCGAGGCTGCCTCAAACACTCCCAAGGTGGACCGGCACGGACGACTTTGTAATCAGCAGCAACAGTGGCGGCCAACAAGGAATACCCGGCTTGTCGAAAGCTCACACATACGAACTGTCGAACACAACCAGCGAGCATACGTGGATAATTATGAGTATTGGGGGATATGGGAGCACTCGCCACTAAGGTCATACGGTGATATAAGTAAACACGTGGGGTTTCACGGAACCTTCAGTTCAGTTCAGTTTATTGGTAGATCATTCCACACGGTGGGTTAATGTTTGATCCTTGACATGATACAGTAGTATAACGGTGGTTCTAAACAGACACAGTAAGACACGGCACAAATAAAATACACGTAGTAAAAGCCAGAAACATATCCATTCCAATCACTTAAAAACACATCGATCTAAAAGGCGTAAAAACTCGAATTTTGTCCGGGAACCAGTGGTGGCAGGTGGCAGGCGATTCCAGGATGAGGCCGCTCGAAAAGAAAATACCCGGCGCGACATCGACAAGCGTAAAGCTGGCGGCTCCAACATGCCCGCCAACGTCGCCCGGGTTGTGCGCTGCGATACAGCGGCTCTCCTTGTGAAAAGCGTGCGGATTGTCTCCGGAGCGCGCGGATCGCTCAGTGCCCTGTATACAGCAATGCTGTCTCGGTGGGTGATAAGGTCACCCACGCTGCGCCAGCCCAGGGTCTTTACGGTCGGTGAAATATGGTCACAAGCACGCGCTCCGGAGACAATCCTGGCCCCGAAATTAATCACCCTCTGCACCTTGTGCAAATTACACTGAGCAGCTCCACCCCAGACTGAGAGGCAATAAAGGATATGTGGGAAGACGTGACATTGGATAAGGAGTTGACGGACATCGGGTGTGAGATGGTGGCGAATTTTATACAAACAGATGAGGATGGAATTGCACTTTTTGACTACGTTGGAGATGTGTATTTCCCAGGATAGGTTTGAATCGACCGTCACTCCCAGCATCTTCACGGACGGGGATGGTGTTAGTACATGACCAGATATGTTAAGTTGGAAGGATGCGGTTTTCTTAAGGTTCTGGGCTGTGCCGACAAGGAGCAAACTAGTCTTGGTCGGGTTCATTTTCAGTGAATTTAAAGTGAAGTAGGATTGAACTGTGAGAATGGTCTCCTCCTGCCGGGTTTTAAGTGAAGTAATGTCATCAGGATGCGCAGAGTCAAGGAGTTGGGTATCATCGGCATAAGAACTAAGGCGACCGTGGGGGAGATAGGAAGGTAGGTCGTTCGTGAAGACACTGAAGAGGATAGGGCCAACTAACGAGCCCTGCGGGACTCCGTGGGACAGTGGGAGGGACAAGGAACCACCTCTCACCACCTGCCGCCGGCCACCAAGATAGCTCCCGAACCACACTGGATCGATCCCGTACCAGTTCAGCTTCGTTAGGAGGATGCCATGATCAACACTGTCGAAAGCGCGACTTAGGTCGATGGAAGTGACGGCAACAACATGCCCTCTGTCAATGCGGCGCGTCATCCATTCGACAGCGTCGATCAGGGCGTCTTCCGTGGAATGACATTGTCGGTAAGCATATTGTGAAGGCGATAAAAGATGAGATGAGACAAGATAAGACGTCAGCTGAGTGCAAACTACTTTTTCGCACACCTTAGACAAGACTGGCAGAATCGAAATCGGTCTAAAATTAGCTGCATTATCACGGGAGCCAGATTTATGCAGTGGCACGACAGATGCAAGCTTCCAGGCCGACGGGAAGACACACGAGCTGATTGAGACATTAATTCGCAGGCAGTACAGCAAGGAAAGGAGCAACCGAACGTAGTTACACATACTATAACCTGTGTCTAACCGTTACCTATGTAGGTACCTCAGAATCGCAAGGGCGAGCTTCGCCATCATCGCTCATCACCATCACTTATCGAAACCATAGTAATCTAACCGTTACCTATGTAGGTACCTCAGGATCGCAAGGGCGAGCTTCGCCATCGTCGCTCATCGCCATCACCTATCGAAACCATAGTAATCTAACCGTTACCTATGTAGGCACCTCAGGATCGCAAGGGCGAGCTTCGCCATCATCGCTCATCGCCATCACCTATCGAAACCATAGTAATCTAACCGTTACCTATGTAGGTACCTCAGGATCGCAAGGGCGAGCTTCGCCATCATCGCTCGTCGCCATCACCTATCGAAACCATAGTAATCTAACCGTTACCTATGTAGGTACCACAGAATCGCAAGGGCGAGCTTCGCCATCATCGCTCATCACCATCACTTATCGAAACCATAGTAATCTAACCGTTACCTATGTAGGTACCACAGAATCGCAAGGGCGAGATTCGCCAGCATCGCCACTCCCAGAGCTATCATAAGCACAGGCAAAGTACTCGCACGAGGACGGACTACCTCGTGCGATGCGTCATCGTTGTCGCCCTGGCACTCAGCCAACGGATAGCGGACGTGCCAGTGTGTGGCACGTCGTTGCGTGGCACGCGCCATGCACGTCCACTCATCTGTTGTGAAGTATACACATCGCACACTGCTCCTAGACATGCGAGCTTCTCTATGTTCCATTATCGTAGCTCACGTTTATAATCCTTCCGCATCAATAATTTCGCAACTCCAGTTTCGCAACCCCAGATGGCTGTCTTAGTGACTATGGCTAGATTCTCTGGCGGTGATGTCATCGCAAGTACGCCCCTCGTGTTTGCGTCACATGACCATTGACCGGTAACACGCTGACATCACCATATTCCGGCAACAGTCACCACCTTCCGGGAACAAAGTTACCAAAGTTAACAAAGTTATCACTGACCCGTGTCGGTGAACCCGCCTTGCAGGCTTGCACTACGTGCGTACCCGCACAATACCGTGAATAATTCCGCACTGGCCGGCAGCCGTCTTGGTTGCAGCATGACTCGTCAGATGCCTGCGCCCTGTGACGCAGGCCAAACCACGTGCCCCGGTCGGTATGCAAATAAGTTCAGAGCGAAGCGTGTTGTAACACTGTGTGGGTTGGAGCGACGAACGACGGTGTCGGTTGGCGCAGACGTATGGTTGGGGTAAAGGCACCCAAAGGGGTATAGGCACCCAAAGGGGTATAGGCACCCAAAGGGGTATAGGCACCCAAAGGGGTATAGGCAACAGGATGTGAGATCAAAGAACCATCGAAGCGGTCGCGGGTGTCCCATGACTAGTGAGCTGGTAAAAAATGTTGGATCACTACTCACTAGTGAATGCATGTTAGTCTAAAAATGGATGCAGTTGATGGATGCAAAATGAATCAGCACCCACGAGTTGGCAACGAAGATTGTACAAATTGAGGACGAAAAAATAAGCTCAATAGGTAGCCCTAAACTGTGGAATTTTTGTTAAACGATTTTAAGCCACAGGAACATATTTCGACTTTGTAAAGGAAGCAGATGGAATTCAAATGATCCACTTTGGCCTCTAATTTGCTTCCCTAGATCGTCAGGTACAACACTAATTCCGCGATAATATTCCCACCGATTTTTACCACAGCTGAAACAGTCAAACCCACAGTGCACGTTAGTATCATAAGTTCGAAACCTCACCTCCCTCAGTCTTCACTCACTCAAAGCCCAGCTTCCCACCACCACCAGAGGCAAACCCCTTCTCCCGTCACCGCGGGACTTACCTTCAGAGCTGGCCGGACGCTTGCTCCTCCTCTTCGCCCTCTTCGCCGGCTCCTGCTTGAAGGTCACCTGTGGCCTCTTCACTGCCTTCCTGATCACGGCATCCGCCCTGCTGGTGCCGGCTCCGATGCTGGTGCTGGTCATTGTACTGGTGACGGTGATGGTCGGTTTCACGACAGTCGCCGACCTAGCGCCGCTCTGCGCCCTGACAGCAGTCGACGGCTTCACAACAGTCTGTGTCCTACTGATTCGCGTCTTGCCTGCGGCCTGCGCTTTGTTGCGTGATCTGACGCTGGTCTGCGCCTTCGGCGTCTTCGAGACCGCCTTTCCTCCGGCCGCCAGCGCCTCGGCCGCGGCCAGGCTCGGCTGCAGTGCAGCTGCGTTCAGCACAATCTGTCCGGCCTTTTGAATCCCGGCCAGCTGCTCACTGGTCAGCACGATCACGATCTGAGTGGCCGGCGCGGCAGCGGCTGGCGGAGTCACCGTCACGCGGGGCGGACGGCGGCGGCGGCGGCGCGGGGCAGGTCGCTCCTCCACGATCTCAATCTCTGCCTCCTCTTGATCGGCAGGCTCTTGCCTGACGGCGGCCGGCGCCGCGGCTGCCCCCGCAACGGGTGACGCCGCCACATAGGGAGTCTGAGATCCCACGGCGGTAGCGTCGCTCGCCAAACTCTCTGCAATCGATGCTGAACAAGCTGCAGCGGTGGAGGCGTCGTCTGAAGTGATGCCGCATATGCTCTCCAGGGTCTTCAGGTCCTCCAGCGCCTGGTCGATCATGCGGGTGTGCTCGTCCTCCTCTTCATCTTGTGCTGGGATGAAATAAATCGCCGGAGACTGAACGAACTCAACGACCGGCGACCCTCCAGCAGCAGCGGTCTCGAAGGCAGCCGGTGAGGACAGCTCGACTGGTGATGCCGCCGATAGGTCGGCCACAGCAGAGGGTGCTGCTTCTGTGACGGTGACGTTCTGGGGCGATGTAGTGTATGTGATTGGGGACAGAGAGGTCTCCACATCTGCTGCGGAGACGAACACCTCCTCAGCCGGCGGCGGCTGGGAGGCAGGAGCGCGCGCCGGCTCCAGAAACTCAATCAGCGTCGTGATCTTGTCGGCCACGCTGTTCTCGGCCGAGACGTGGACCATCTCCGAGAACCGGAACCCGCCTGGGGCAACCTTCCAGTCGCCTGCCGAGGCGAGCTCCGCCCGTGTCGGGGACGAGCCCAAACAGGGGTCGGGCGAGGCCAGGAGGGCATCCGAGGGCGACATCAGACATTGGTCGCCCGGCGACAGCAGCGGGGGGTCGGCGGGCGAGCCGGGGGTCCCGGGGGTCGCACCCCACCCCCCGGCGCCCAGCACGACGCTCGTCCCGCCGCAGACGGCCGCCTGCTCAGCCACGCCCAGCGTGCCGTCTCCGGTCAGCTCGGAGGGCAGGCCGTCCAGGTGGGGGAACAGGCGCGACACAGACTCCACCTCGGCGGCGAAGTCGGCGCCGGCTGCGCCATCCCAGCTGAACAGGTCTGCCACTCCACATCCTGGGCTGCTGACCTGAAAAGGCACATACAGAGGGTCAGCGTGACCAGTGCAGTGGAAGATGAACAGGGTTAAAGACAGTGAACTGTGATCAGAAGATAAAGCATCTCACAGCTCACTGTCTTAACAAATACATAGGACACAAATCAATGCAATGCAGATGCTATCAAAGACACATGCTATCTGCATGTGTCTTTGATAGCATCTGCATTGCATTGATTTGAAAACAAATGTATGGAAAAGTGACCGACAAATCACACACTCAAAACAATCTCATATGGGAACAAATTAAAAATAATACAAAGTACTGCATTATTTCCCATGAAAATTCTGTTAGATAACCAAAGTGCAAAGGAAGAACCACATGTCACGGTTTTTGGCAATTGACATACATGGCTTTCTTTGCATGGTAGATAACCAGACACAACTTACCTGTGAGGGAACCTCATCAAGCCAAATTGCATCCAGGGCCTGAGGCCCTGCACTCTTCTCTGCCATGCTGGCCATATTGTTGTTGTTGTTGTGTCAGTTGAATGTAAGCCAAAAGGCTGTGTTGCACAAGTAGGGGAGACCTGGAAGATATCAACATTGTTGAAACAATAGCCACATAAAATAATAGAACAAATTAAGAGTCATTTGACTATTTTAATCTTGCCTTGAATAAATTTAACAATACCAAGCCCATGAAAACAAACAGCAAAATTAAGTTCATAGGTTTCTGGGTATGGTGCATTGACAATACAAATAAGTAGAATTGGCTATAAAAAGTTTACTAATATATGCCTTGACTGATGTGTCAAAAGCAAGCTTTATAAATCTCATCTTGTGTGATCAGGTAGATACCTACCATTTGACATTCATCAGGTCCATTGCTAGAAAGAGGCAGAGGCCATAGCCAATCCATGCTGCAGTTGTCACCCAATGATCCATTGCAGATGAGTGATCTACTAGGTACTAACCTACACCCTAATGATCCCTCATATTCATCACTAAAACTCTACAAAATCTTATTTAATCATATAAGTATGGTTAACAACCACAATGCTGAAGCACTTCATAACACCAACTTTTTATGCTATTGGTGATGCAGACAATACTGACATGCTTAAGAATGTCAATAGCATTTGTGCTACACATGCTATAGAATAACGGCTGCTTATGATGATGATTGGGGTTTAGCATTGCCGCAACTGCATGGTTTTGTGGCGTCCCATTATGGCTGCTTGAAGTTTCCTTCAAATGCATGCATGCAGTTAAAAAGGAAACAATTCTGAAAATGTATATATCAAGAGATGTTCAATTAAATTTTCTGCAGTGCTTTATCACGTGGTTACAGCTTCGCGTCGAAATTGCCACGGCATCAATAAGACCGGATATATCTACATAATAGAAGTTGTAATACTTACATCATTGCTGTTGTACTGGGCGCACGAGGCGCGGTTGGTTTATTAAACCACTATTGACCCATCGTTAAGCAGGACAATCACTTAAATAACTTATACGTGGTTCCTTGGGTGTCATCGGGTCAACAATGCGGATTCAGAAGGAAGTTCGCGGTTTGCGTTAACGCGATTGTTTGATAATCATGCGCCGTCAACCTCAAAACAAATATGGGTTTATGCATGCGCTTTTCCGAAGTTCTACACTTTCATAAAACTGGTAAAGCTAAGTCTTCTTTAAAACATCCATTTATACAACGTGAAAGCAGCGACGAAATATTTCTACAAGCAATATCTAGATACTATTTTTGTATCGTATAACTTCGCAAATAGATCCAGATTTCGTCATCCTGAAACAGATTCTGTTCGAGTGTAACCTTATTTGCTGTGCATGGAGTTTTTCATGTCAATTTTCTTTCGTACCATGGCCATCGATGTAGAAGGAATTGGTTTCAAGAAAATACAAATATCTGATAAATGACCCTTCAAATAATTTTGAGACATTTTGATCGCCAGAACATACTTTATCAATTAAGAACCATGACGTCACCCATGTTGAGAGGTGTTCAAATCCATAAAGTGGCTGACAAAAATATGTACAAAAATGGCGTGGCAGAGACATTTGTATTTTCAATGGCGGCGTAGAAGAAATGTGTGTGCAGCAAGGCTATAGAACAACAACGTCTCATTCTACGTCACCATTTCCTCACTAGACTAGGTTTTATACCACATGATTTTGGTATACTCCTAGTGCATCAAAATGTATCAATTATATTCTTACAAAAACAGACAAATGCTGGCGTACTGAATTCAAAGAGTGAAATAATATAAAACTAAATTTATATTCGATTTGAATTGTTGCAAAATAGTGAGGCAGACATTGCATATTTCACATTGTAGTTCATACTAAGAAATCAACCATGTTTGCCAGATGTTAGATTAGTTGAGTCGCGGTGGTTGCCATGATAACAAAAGCTTGCATGGCACCTCCGCTTCCGCGGGTGCGCTGCTTGGCGGTATTGACGCACCGTCAATAAAGGCGAAATCTGACGCTTATTAACGTCAAATAAGCTGAAAGTGACTCCAATTGGAAGGCGTGCAGGGTTCTACAGAACAAATTATTGGGCACAAATTTGACTCAATTTTGCCAAAACAACCCCAGATATGAATAGGCAAGGCCTTTGGCATTACAGTTATGTATCATCTGTTAAACGATTTTTAAAGAAATGCTTGAAATTGCGACTCGAATACCACCTATTTTTCCGTAGCCCAACATGCTAAAGCCGGCTTGCTGTAGAAATCGTGACGTCACGGCTCCACGCTGCCAGGCAAATTGAATGGGGCTGGCAGGCAGTGCAATTCAGGGTGTGCAATTCTCCTATGGCAAGTGAATAGCTTTTGCAAGGCGATATATACGCTTTTGCAATAGTCAACAAAGTCACAGGTTCGGATTGTTTATCTATGTGGTTTTGAAAAGGCATAATTCAAATTTTGGAATGCTGTGTCGTAAAAGTTGTTTTGCACCATTTTAGTTTCAGCAATACTGAATAGTTTTTTGTATGAATTTGTCTTACTGATTTAGATGTTGCTTGCAAATTTTAACTTATCCATTTGTATTCATCAGGGGCATGGATGTCATCACCACTGGGGACGCTGGGGGCATTGTCCCTAGTAATTTTCAGCCATCTCTTATATTATCCCATGTTAAAGTACATGTGCAATTGGATTTGTCCCTACAGATTTTGTGGCTGATGATTCCATTGATCAGGGCTGCAGACTGGTTATTTATTTGACACTGATTGAATTAATTGGAATAGTTCAATCAAAATTCCTGGAATAATGAAATAATTGATTCACCACCAGATCTCACAATTTTATCTGTGAATCAAATGGTGATTGAATCATTCAGATTCTCAAATGAATCATGATTGAATCATTCCAAAAAAAAGTTTAATCAATAACCAGTCTGAATTTCAAGGGTTCCATTTAAAGCCTAAAGGTGTCATATTGCCTATGTTTTTCCATCAACAAAGGACAGGGTACAGAACAAAAATGGTTTTAGTATCATTATGATGGATAGGTTAAGCAACTAATGTTGGACGTGTCATAATGCTGGAATTCATATTATTCATATTGGGAATGTAGATGATAGTGATACATTAAAGAATGCTGATAGTGTGAAAGTATGGTTTTAAGATGTTCCAGTCCGGGGTGTGGGATCATATTCAGTTGGGAGGCTTCAGCCCCCCCCCCCCCCAACTTGGACAAGGAAATGGGCCAAATCGGAGAGAAATGTGTATTTTTATGGATTTTGGTGATACTTTAGGTTATTTTTCCCAGCTCAGTCCAGACTGGCTATTGATTCACCTTTTTTTGGAAGGATTCCATCACCAATTCATTTTGGAATATGAATGATTCAGTCACCGTTTGATTCATGGATAACCATTTTGAGAAATGATTCTTTCCAATTCAAAGAATCATTATTTTTTTTGTAGTCAAATCATGTTTGACTCACCATTGAAATAGCATTGCACAGTCTTTTTGATTCAATCAGCCTTGTGGGTTTATATTCAATCATGATTCAAGAATAAAATAAATCTGGTGGTGAATTGATTCTTCTTCAATTAAAGGGATTTTGATTGAACGATTCCAATCGATTCAATCAGAGGCGAATCAATAACCAGTCTGGCTCAGTCCCCCCCCCCCCAACTTTAATGGAGAAGCTATACCCCATGGTTCCAGTGTTACAGTTGGTTACCCTACTCTCCATGAAATTCATGTGGGAGCATAATTAACAATTTTATGAGAAAACACATGTTTTTCATGATCAATTGTATAATTATGCTTCAGGAAATGTAAACAATTAATTATAACTGAAATGACAGTCATTATCCTCCAAATATGAACATGATTCATCACATTAGTCATAAATAATAATTTATGAATATTAACCACATCATTCCATGAGATAGATCAATGCTATTTCAGCATTATTGCATGTTACATCAATGCAATTTCTGTTGATCTTTCCATTGCTGTTTACATTACATTGAATATAATGCCTAAAATCCTGCTGTCTTCAACAGTTAACTGGTCATTCCAAGCCACCATGAAGAAATCCTGCCTTGGTGATCTATTCAACGTGGAATCTGGCTCTTCAGATAAGTCCCTGCTGACATACCACCGACCACTCCAGCCTGGAGTGGGCAGAATATCGGCAGACTCACCACCGCCTCCAACCAGCAACTCACCATCATCAACATGTGCACAACACATCCCAACTGTGGATCCTCCTTCCGTCTCAGAGCAGCCACGGGAAATATCTCCACTGGCCACAGGGACAGCAACATCACCCTCCTCAGGCAACACCGTCTCCACCACCGACGCCGCGACAGCTCCAGAACTGCTGCACTCCTGCGCCGTGTTCGCCTTCACCTTCTCAGGCACTCAGACCGTTTCCCTAGGCTCTGTTGCCTGCGCGTTGTACTGGGTGCCCTCCCGTCACCGCTCGCTGCTCATCCTCTACCGAAGTCGTCAGCAGCAGCTCTGCCTTCTGACGCTGACTCCCACCGCCCTGCCGGCCGTCCAGCGGCGGCTCTACGTCAGTTTTCGGTGTGATGCGGGCAGGCAGTTCAGCGTTCATCTGACCTCCCAGTCAGCGCTGAAGGAGTTCGCGATGAAAACTGTGCTGGCTGCGGCTCTAGCGTCTGCAGCGGCGACGGCGGCGCTGACGTTGCCGGTAGACGACGAAGCGTCGTCATCTGGCGGCCGCCGGGCGCAGGTCGGCGACAGCTTGCAGCTGGGGGTGACGGAGTGGAGCGTACAGAAACCCAGGTCAGAGCCGCTGCGGCAGCGGGGAGCGACGAGTTCCGTCTCCGCCACACTAGATGGCTCCTGGCGAGCGATGCTCCGCGGCGCACGGCCGGGACAGCGGTGGCTGCTAGCAGACCCAGTGACTTCGGAGTTGGTCCGGGAGGTGCTGGTGGCAGCGGTTCGGCCGCCGCCGCGACAGGCGCCTCTACAACTGCCGGCTGATGATGGCACAGACTGGCGACCTGTGGATGAATCAGTGACGTCTCCCTCACCCGAGACGCCACCGTCACCCCCACCATCACCCTCACTGCCTGCTGTGGACGTCGATCAAAGCGCGGCAGATACCAGAGCGCATGTTGAGGAAGAATCCGATCCACGCGATGCTCCAGAGGAGGGCGAGGACACGACAGCGGCGCTGGGCCGCGCGGGCGTCCTGGCCAGGATGGCTCGGCTCGGTCAGCAGATGTTCCCGTCGGCTACCGGCACGGGGCGTGGGCGGTCTCCGTCCCCTCCGCCGTCCCCGCCGCCATCGCCAGCCCGCCGGGCCCCGTCCCCGGCCGCGCGCAACGCGTCGCCACGGTCACAGTCACCGTCGAACCCACAAACGTCGATCGCGACGATGTCGGCCGCTGCGGAAGCAGAGACGGTGGCGGCGGAGGTTAGAAAAGCGCCAGCAGGCTCGAAACCTACCGTAGCGGGCCGCCGGCCACCCGCCCCGCGACCACCGGTCGCCCCTCGTTCAGACTCCACCGAACTCTGCGTGCTGTTCGGCCGTATGGAGGCCAAACTAGAGACCGTCCTGTCCCGACTTGAACCCCCCGCAGGAGTGGACACCGATGCCGAGACGCTGGCGGCAGGCGTCCGCAAACTGGCGGCGGAGAACGCCGCGCTGCGCGAGGCGTCTCGACAGGCGGATCGAGCCACCGAGCTGCGACTCGAGTCCGAGCGAGCCCGCGCGGCGATGACCGCAGAGCTGGCCGACTCGCTGGCGGAGCTCACCGAGATCAAGAGGAAGCTAGCGGACGCACAGCGCCGCCTGGTGACGGTGGAGGAAAGCGGCAGCGAGGCGGCGGCAGCGGCGGCGAGACGAGAGTCGCAGCTCGAGGCACAGATTGCCGCAGCCAAGGCAGCGGCGGCGGCGGCGGCGAAATGTTCTGCAAACGCAGCCGAGGCGACGGTGGCAAGGACGGCGCGCGAGCCTCGACGGTTGCTGCGGGGAGTATACAAAACGCTGCGCTCCCGGCTGCCGGCGGAGGCGACGTTTACCGGGGCGGAGGTGGGGGAGATGGTGGCAGAGGTGGTGAGGGATACGCTACAGACGGTAGAGGCAGAGGCAGTGGCGAGGCGGACGGAGGGACAAGCGGCGGGGGAAGTCGGGAGTGACAAGGAGGCGAGATCGGAACGGGGCAGCGTGCCCCCGTGTGTTACAGACGATGAATGTATAGAGAAGGGTGACGAGTAGAGATGTATAGAGAAGGGTGACGAGTAGAGATGTATAGAGAAGGGTGACGAGTAGAGATGAACGGCTTTCAACGATAATCGGCTCAAATATGTAAACATGTGCCTTCCCGTTTCACTCTCTTGTGTGGTGTAAAGTGGTCAAGTTCTGTCTTCTCTCGAATGCTTTTGTCATTTGGTGGTCACATCAGGAACGTAGCCAGGGGGCACTGGGGCCATGCCCCCCCCCCACGAGAAACTAGTTTACACACGATGAAATGCGATTCTGCTGACGACCCGACCCGACCAGACGCCACCCCCCTCCTCCCACTCAACGACTCTGCGCTGACGATCCGACCTCCCCCCCCCCCCCTGAGACAAATCCTGGCTACGTACCTGGGTCACATGGATCCATATAGCTTCGGCAGGTGCAAAGTTTAACCTCCGAATGCTGGCACGGACCATCACACTACGGGTCTGTTCCATTGGCTCCTCTAACCTCCTCAAAACTCCTCCAAATTAATCTGATCGTTCCCGTGGCTCATCCAAACTCCTAAGCTCCTCCAAGCTCGCCTCAAACCTCCGAACTCCTCCGAAATGAAAATGGTTTTTCGGAGGCTATGGTAGACATTAGTGGCGCGGTTCATTCATTTGTAATTCGGACGCCAGATTTGTTGTTACACATAAGAGAAAGAGAGTGAGGACTGAATGTGAAGTTGAAGTGGTGCGAATAGTATTTTTTCTTCTCATTTTCCCCATGGGTACTCAAAAATTGGGTATCAAAATTCAAAATTGGGTATCTCATATTTGTTGTGGATCTGGGCATCAGCACTGTACTCGACATTCTCGCAAACAGCTGATACCTCATCCGAAATCGTTCCCGTGGCGACGCAAATCAGTGCTCCTCCAACCTCCTCTAAACTAATCTCATCTTTTTTTGGAGGAGCCACTGTATAACAGACCCTCTGTAATGCGACGCGTTCCCGTACCGCACTGTTCCGTAGATACAGGGTTCCGAAAAGCCATGTCCGCTGTGATGCGATTTTGTCAGCCGTGAATTGTGATACTGTCCTCGTAACTGTGCGTACAGTACGCACACCGTACGCATCGCGCGACCGATGCCTCTGTGTTACGCCAGAATGTGCTCTCATAGAGGCATGAAGGTGCATTTTATGATAATCGCTATCAACCGAAGTGCTCGATTGTTACCTATATAGCGGTTTAAATCCAACTTGTTACCTATATAGCGGTTTCTATCCAACTTGTTACCGATATAGCGGTTTCTATCCAATTGCCATGTTAACATTCCATCGATTGTGCCTGCATTTCACCCTGTCGTATTTACGCTATCGAAGTGTATTCGCAATGTTAATCAAATATACCGATTGCACGATGTACTGTTCTGTAGGCACCGGGTTAAAAACAGATACAACATAGGGTCATCAGGCTACCGCCAGTGTACTGCACGCGCACACACTCCATCGCTTTACGAAAATGTATTGTCGGCTACTCGCCAAACGGCCAAAACACTGAGAGGCAACACTGCGGAGTGAGATTACTTTTACCGTCGTTTTACAGCAAAAAATGTGCTGTCAGCGACTCCCCAAAGCTGTCGAAACAACGAGTGGTAATACTGTCGAGAGATATTTCTTTTACAATCGGAAAATACTGCGGCCAAGTGGCTGAAACAGACAGCGTAAACACTTTGAAAAAAAATCATGTCGGCAGCGTATGAGGCGATGTCGGTGGACCTTCCGAACATTGACACAATGAACAGAGAGACAACGCCATCACGGTCCAGTTGTTAGAGCCAATGTGAGCACACGGCGGTGTCCAGGAGTCCTGTACACCATCACGGTCCAGTTGTTAGAGCCAATGTGAGCACACGGCGGTGTCCAGGAGTCCTGTACACCATCACGGTCCAGTTGTTAGAGCCAATGTGAGCACACGGCGGTGTCCAGGAGTCCTGTACACCATCACGGTCCAGTTGTTAGAGCCAATGTGAGCGCACGGCGGTGTCCAGGAGTCCTGTACACCATCACGGTCCAGTTGTTAGAGCCAATGTGAGCACACGGCGGTGTCCAGGAGTCCTGTACGCCATCACGGTCCAGTTGTTAGAGCCAATGTGTGCACACGGCGGTGTCCAGGAGTCCTGTACGCCATCACGGTCCAGTTGTTAGAGCCAATGTGAGCGCACGGCGGTGTCCAGCGAGTCCTGACACCATCACTATTCACCACCAAAGAACGCCACACTCGACTCAACACCAAATAAGGCACACTGGCACCAGAGAACGCTCACCTAATGAACTAAACGCTCACCTAATGAAGTGGCAATGCAGTGCAATGCTCAGCGATGTTGAGGCAGTGATGGCAGAGAGTTTTACTTAGGACAGGACTCGATACTTCTCTGGCCACCTCTGTCTCCTCTTCTTCTCCTCAGGCCGGGACAGCACACAAGGCTGCTACAATCGCCACTAATGTAATGATACAACCAAGAGCGGCTCAAAGTGGGGAAATGAGGTGAATCGTCGCTAAGCCTCTACTTCACCTCTTTCGAGAATATCGGGAAGCCGGGAAACTTCTCCGCTCACTCGATCTTACTCTTGTTCAGTGTAGCGGGTTCATCCCTCGAACTAGAACCGAACTCGAACCAGTCGGGTAACCTCGAACCCGTTACCGGACCATCTATCCCTCCTTTCTCACACCGGAGTTACTACCTCTGGTTCTCATGTTGTCTGGTTTTGAACACAGGTCTTCCAACCACTTATCCAGCTTCACCTTGGAGGGGATGTTCTTCATAACTGCAACACACTGCTCTGCGAGAAGACTCTCCAACGTGCCACCTCACTGCGTCCCAACTTTATTTCTCCACCATTTCTCATCACTTCTCCACCATTCTCATCACTTCTCTGCCATTTCTCCACCACTTATCATCACTTCTCCACCATTTCTCATGACTTCTCCACCATTCTCATCACTTCTCTGCCATTTCTCCACCATTTCGTATGACTTCCCCACCATTTCGCATGACTTCTCCACCATTTCTCATCACTTCCCCATCACTTTTCCGGCTGTGACTCGTCCTTGCTGACGGCGGGGGACAGCGCGGTGGACAGGGTGACACACCGTACCTCCAGGGAGCGGAGGTTGACCAGCGCGCACGAGGACGTCCGGTGAAACTCGGGCAGACAGAGAAGACGCACACGCTGCCCCTGGGCGCCTGGAAACAAGTGTACACACGGAGTCAGTTCAATACTATGAGCGCAGTATAACCGCGTTGGATGCAGCGCCCATATTTAAATCCCAAAACACTGCACAATAACACTAGTCTGGTAGCTATGTGCGTATAGATGCAAGTTCGTGTATACAAATATCCCAACGTTACGCAAGGACAATGTAAAACCCCACAATGTCACCTATTACCCCCCCCCCCCCTATTTTCCTCACCAAACCAGCCATCCCCCGCTTAGCGTTCCATCTCGGCGCATTTTTAACTCACCTTGGCACATTTTCGTCTCACCTCTGCATATTGTCTCACTTGGGCGTATTTTAGTCTCATCTTGGCACATTTGGTTCTCACATTGGCATATTTTGGTCTCACCTTGGCACATTTTGGTGGCGAACTTGCTCTGGTTGCCGGCGAACAGCAGGTCGGGACACTGGTCTATGATGAAGGGGTCCTTGTCGTAGTACGGGTAGCAGGTGAGGGTGTCCGGCGCAGTGGGACACAGGTGACCCCAGGTCAGCAGACGCTCCAGCGAGGTCAGCGGGTCATCGCACGCGCTGTACCTGCAGAGGGGGGGGGGGGGGGGGTCAGACGGTGTTCACGAGATCAGTCAAATCGGAGCCTCGTAAGAAGGCATGTAACGCAATTACCACCAAAAGAATCGTCTTGCGAACGATTGGGTCGTTAGTCGTTACCTTCTGAGTGGTATTCATCTTGTTAAGAAGGCGAGTACAAATGAGGATGCTATCCGACTCTCGCTCAAGATGTAAGGCAAGCCACATGTTCGCAGATAGTTATCTGTCCAGCAAGCTTTGCAATACAACTCGGTTACGTTTCTGCCTGGCGTACACTTGGCGGGTTTGTAAAAGGCAGCGGTGTGTTATACACAGTGACCGCAGACTCTCATTGTATGTGTGATTTCCCCACGACAGCTTTCGGGAACCTTTCCAAAGCTGCAGTCCTATTCCAAACCTCATTCCGCGACCCTCATCAGCTGACCCACCTGTAGAGGTCATGCACGTTCTGGCCCGATGTACCGAGCAGCCGCCGGCCTCCCACCACCGCCTGGTACGGGTTGGTCGCTCCGTGGAACGTCCGGTACGCCGCCGCCTGGCGGACAGTCAGCGAACTAGCGTTACACAGCGGGCGCCGATAGGGGATAACATAACTGAGACCCGTA
Source organism: Chirona hameri (assembly GCA_036785665.1). Lineage (NCBI taxonomy): Eukaryota > Metazoa > Arthropoda > Thecostraca > Balanomorpha > Balanidae > Chirona > Chirona hameri. The sequence continues at coordinate 68,622 of JAXIVJ010005037.1, forward strand.
TCGATCGCAATCCCACGTAGGTATCGTGCGATATCTGAAATTAACACAACTGCAGATACGCTTGTCAAAAGGATTAACAACATACTATGATATATTTTCGAACTATTATTTCATTGGTTGTTTTACTCAGTGTTTACTTAGTTCTTAGTGTTTTGTCAATGTAAACCTACCCTAACCTTACCTTACCTAGGCAAACCAAACCAAACCTAACATTATCTTACGCAATAAAACACTACAAAGTCGCCGGATTCCGTCGAGTGTGAAATTCACCGTGAAATAAAAATCACCCCCGACTGACCTTTGGCAGCAGACAGGAGTGAAGGGGCCGCTGAGGCAGCAGCTGATTGGTCGGGTCAAACTCGCCCGGCATCAGGTCAAGGTCACAGCTGGCGGCCAGTTGTTGCAGGAGCTCGTCCAGTGAGCGGACCGCGGCCGCCGACTGTCCGGCCACGTCTGAGGAGAGGTACGCCGCCCTCTGCCGGGGGGGGGGGGGGGGGGTCAGATGAGTCACAGGGTGACCCGCTGTCCAGCCACGTCTGAGGAGAGGAACAACGCCCGCTGCTGGGTGGACCGGGGAGGGAGTCAGTTGGAGTACAGAACGGCCCGCCGTCCGGGCAGGAGAGGGGGGAGGTCAGATGGGGTACAAAACGGCCCGCCGTCCGGGCAGGAGGAAGGGGGTCAGATGGGGTACAGGGCGGCCCACTGACCGGACGGGAGGGGGAATCATGAGAAATTCACAGTTATGAATATAGCTGCCAGTCATTTGCCAAAAAAAAAAATCAACACCCAAGCAACAAACAAACACAAACCGTTGAAACCATCAGCATGACGATCTCAATAGGGGGTCATCATCTTCGCGCAAAATCACCATCACCGTCCGCACCTTCAAGAAGTCACTGTCCTCACCTTCAGGTCACCATTCTCACATTCAGAAAGTCACCATCCTCACATTCAGCAAGACACCATCCTCACCTTCAGGAAGTCACCATCTTCACCTTCAGGAAGTCACCATCCTCACCTTCAGAAAGTCACAGTCCTCACCTTCAGTCACCATCCTCACCTTCAGTCACCATCCTCACCTTCAGAAAGTCACCGTCCTCACCTTCAGGAAGTCACTGTCCTCACCTTCAGGAAGTCACTGTCCTCACCTTCAGGAAGTCACTGTCCTCACCTTCAGGAAGTCACTGTCCTCACCTTCAGAAGGTCACCATCCTCACCTTCAGGAAGTCATCGTCCTCACCTTCAGAAAGTCACCGTCCTCACCTTCAGGTCACCATCCTCACCTTCAGAAAGTCACCATCCTCACATTCAAGAAGTCACTGTCCTCACCTTCAGGTCACCATCCTCACCTTCAGAAAGTCACTGTCCTCACCTTCAGAAAGTCACCATCTTCACCTTCAGAAAGTCACTGTCCTCACCTTCAGAAAGTCACTGTCCTCACCTTCAGAAAGTCACTGTCCTCACCTTCAGAAAGTCACTGTCCTCACCTTCAGAAGGTCACCATCCTCACCTTCAGGAAGTCATCGTCCTAACCTTCAGGTACCATCCTCACCTTCAGGAAGTCATCGTCCTCACCTTCAGAAAGTCACCGTCCTCACCTTCAGGTCACCATCCTCATCTTCAGAAAGTCACCATCCTCACATTTAAGAAGTCACTGTCCTCACCTTCAGGTCACCAACCTCACCTTCAGAAAGTCACTGTCCTCACCTTCAGAAAGTCACCATCTTCACCTTCAGAAAGTCACTGTCCTCACCTTCAGAAAGTCACTGTCCTCACCTTCAGAAAGTCACCATCCTCACCTTCAGGAAGTCACTGCCCTTCCTCACCTTCAGAAAGTCACCATCCTCACCTTCAGAAAGTCACTGTCCTGACTGCTGGCGCTCAGCGAGTTCCCTGCTACAATAACCCGTGTAATCGCCCCCATCTGTTTCTGCTCCTCCTCTGACCCCAGCTGACCCGTGACGAGGTCAACCAGCATCTGCCCCGGAAACAGGTCACCAGAGGCCTCCAAACCCAGGCCAGAGACCAGGAGGACGTAGCTGAGGAATCGGTAAGGTCACAGGTCAAGGCAGGTCACAAAGTCACAGCTTGATCACATCAGGGACACATCAGTGGCTGACAGGTGGGGCAGCACTCTGCGACACTGCTATCTGCCCACTGGTATGAGGTGTCACGGCCGAAATCTGACGAGAAAACAGTGTTCCAAATTCCAACTCAACCTTTAACACGCGCAGTGGAGAGGGGTATGACACTAACACGCAGTGGAGGGGAGGGGGGGGGGGGAGGGGGAGGGCACTTTAGTTCCCCCCCCCCCCCAAGATCTCAGAAAGTATTAAAGCTAGAACGATTAATCTTACAGGGTAGGTAGGTGCTATGATGACCTACATTTGCTGCAATTTTCGTGACCTTGTGTCAATATCAAACGAGGTCACGAAGGTCAAATCTGGCCAAATGTCACAATTTTGGGAATTTGAACTGTGACGTCACAGGTCACCAGCAATGTGTCCAAAGTTGTCCGGGGATGAACATTGACATTCGTTTGAATCATCCCGATCCGACTGTTGGTTCCGAAGATATCTCTTCGGCGACCTCGATTCTAGCCGCCATCTTGGATACCAAATCCATATAACTCAAAAATTTAAATTTCTTCTTTTTTGCGTCAAACGATCCGCTATTGAGTTGGCTGTAATGCCGCGCAAAAAACACCACCCTGGTCCGCTTCGTTTTTGAGCTATTCACGAAAACCATGGGGGGGGGGGGCACAAAGGTGCCCCCTCCACTGCGCGTGTTAACCCACAATCTTACAACCTTACTCATCACAGTATTCACAAACCAAGCTAGCACCCTGAAAATAGTGATGCATGTATAACCATGTATGACGAAGACAACCATCGACGAATCAGCGGGACAAACACATTTAAGAAGTGGGACAAGCAGCAATCTGCGAATCAGCTACCAAACACAACAATCCATGCATCAGTGAGGCTTCCGGTCTCCCGCTTGGGTCGGCGTGACAGGCGCCGTCGATACATGACCAAACGATCGCATCGTCGTGAAATATTAACATCATCACCGAATCAGTGAGACAACTGCACGCAGTTCTCACCTGTCGGTCTCCGTGATCGGACGATCGACACTCTGTGGAGGCAGGTCCGGGAAACACACGTCCCGGATCCGGAATTTTCCACAGACTTCCTCTCGGCCCACCACGGCGCACACCACGCCTGTGAACAGTGCAGTGACGTCAGAGTGACGAAACAGTGACGCAGCCTTGGAATTTTGGCCATTTTCTGGACTTCTTAGGTCCAAATAATTTTGCTCTCTTCATTTTTTTTTTCATCTGGAAATTTGCTCTCCTTTCACTTGACCTTACCGACATTGTAGTTAAAATATAATTCCATTTTCCTCACAAGGATTTAATAACTATTACAAATAGGGATTTTTTACTTTCCAAGTAAAGTAATAAAAAAAATGTTTTTTTTAATACTCGCCACCTATGGATTTTTACTCTCGGACCAGGTCATGAAACGAAAAATCCAACACTGCAGTGACGTCACCTCATACCGGCCCACGACAGCCACACAACGCCTGCAAACAAAGCAGTGACGTCGAAATGACGTAATAGTGACGTCACCTCTCCCGACCCACGACGCATATAGGACAGCATTCATAGCGCTGCCATCTATATGCTCGACTAGTGCCACCTACCTTTGACATGCTGCTACACTGGTAGCCCAGTGCTGCCCCCTATACACTACACCAGTACCACCTATTGGTGACATCCTGCTTCACCGGTAGCCCAGTGCTGCCACCTATACGCTACACCAGTGCCACCTACCGTTGACATACTGCTGCGGGTCGATGTCGCCCTCAAGAAGGATGCGGGCGCCCTCATCCTCCAGAACCAGGTGGTCCGAGTCACAGATGAATCTGTCACGAGGTGGCTGAGGCATCAGGTTGTGCTGCCGGCCGAGCATAGTGACGTCAGTCTGGTGAAGCGCGCTGATTGGTCAGATGCTGCGGCGGCGACCAATGGCAGACCGTACCACGTAACGGCCCTCAAATAGTGTCGGCCGATCGATAACAACAATGAAAGTAACCAATTAATAACAGTAACAATGAGTGAAAACTGCAGCAACAGGCTGCAGGCTTCAATGCCTAAAATAAACCTTCAAAACAAGCGGTAAAATCCCCCGCACATCAAGTGACGTCACATGACGTCATCACCATACCTCCTCGCTGATCTCCTTCAGAATGGACGGCTTCAGCTGCTGCTGTTTGAACAGCGTGCCTATAACGGCACACTCGCCACGCTCGACTAGCTCCGACACAGCCACCACGGGAACACCGGCTGGAGGGGGACCACGGAGACGGCCGGGTCAGATCCAGTGGCAACTGGCAGAACAGCACTGAACAGTGATGGTTACAAATGGCCCAGGCATCACTGCCAATGACCAACAGCTTAACTAATGATGGTGGTGATAATTGGCATTTAAGGTTGCTGGAATTACGGTGATATGTGGCGTCCATCACAATCTCAACACACCGAAGCCCTGTAGAGCTGTGTTCACAAAACATATTGTATGTGCTGTTTCCAATGCCGTGAAATCAATTCCCACAAGTTAGTACCTATCGAGGCATCATTCACAGTTAAGTCTCACAGTCACGGTGCACGGTGTGTCGGCAGAACCAGTCCAATTTCCAACCCATGATGGTGATAATGGTGGTTAGTAGCACCAGTCCAATTTCCAACCCATGATGGTGATAATGGTGGTTAGTAGCACCAGTCCAATTTCCAACCCATGATGGTGATAATGGTTAGTAGCACCAGTCCAATTTCCAACCCATGATGGTGATAATGGTGGTTAGTAGCACCAGTCCAATTTCCAACCCATGATGGTGATAATGGTGGTTAGTAGCACCAGTCCAATTTCCAACCCATGATGGTGATAATGGTGGTTAGTAACACCAGTCCAATTTCCAACCCATGATGGTGATAATGGTGGTTAGTAGCACCAGTCCAATTTCCAACCCATGATGGTGATAATGGTGGTTAGTAGCGCCAGTCCAATTTCCAACCCATGATGGTGATAATGGTGGTTAGTAGCACCAGTCCAATTTCCAACCCATGATGGTGATAATGGTGGTTAGTAGCACCAGTCCAATTTCCAACCCATGATGGTGATAATGGTTAGTAGCACCAGTCCAATTTCCAACCCATGATGGTGATAATGGTGGTTAGTAGCACCAGTCCAATTTCCAACCCATGATGGTGATAATGGTGGTTAGTAGCACCAGTCCAATTTCCAACCCATGATGGTGATAATGGTGGTTAGTAGCACCAGTCCAGATTTCAACCCATGATGGTGATAATGGTGGTTAGTAGCACCAGTCCAATTTCCAACCCATGATGGTGATAATGGTGGTTAGTAGCACCAGTCCAATTTCCAACCCATGATGGTGATAATGGTGGTTAGTAGCACCAGTCCAATTTCCAACCCATGATGGTGATAATGGTTGAGATCTGAGGACACTGTAACTACAGGATTATGGCACACCCATGCGGGCCACCCGGTGCTGATTGGGGTTTGCGGGCACTGAACTACAGGGCTAAACATCACCCATGCGGGTCGCACGGTGCTGATTGGGGTTTGTGGGCACTGAACTACAGAGCTAAACATCACCCATGCGGGTCGCACGGTGCTGATTGGGGTTTGCGGGCACTGAACTACAGGGCTAAACAGCACCCATGTGGGTCGCACGGTGCTGATTGGGGTTTGCGGGCACTGAACTACAGGGCTAAACATCACCCATGCGGGCCATCCGGTGCTGATTGGGGTTTGCGGGCACTGAACTACAGGGCTAAACATCACCCATGGTGGCCACCCGGTGCTGATTGGGGTTTGCGGGCACTGAACTACAGGGCTAAACATCACCCATGCGGGTCGCACGGTGCTGATTGGGGTTTGCGGGCACTGAACTACAGGGCTAAACATCACCCATGCGGGTCACCCGGCGGCCGGTACGCACCCCATCTGGCGGCGACGACACTGCGCAGTCTCTCCTGCGCCGCGGTCAGGCGCGCCGTATACACGTGGTAGAATTGGCGGGAGAAGTCCCTGCCTGCGAGCCGGTACCGCGCCGCCTCGTCGGAGAAGGGCGCGCTGGCCCGCTCCATCGAGAGGTCCTCCTTCAGCTGCATCGTGGACAAATCTGTGGTACAGAGACATACAGAGGGCATTGTTGTAATCGGTGTTATACAGGGTGTATCGGGGTGTATCGGGGTATCGGGGTGTATTATTAAATCGGGGTGCTACAACCACTATATGCCAAAAACAGCAGAGGAGAAAACAGAATATGTCACCAGGAACTGCCATCCTGTTCCAAACAGTGTCCTAGCCAGTGTCCCAAAATTCCATTTTTGTTTAGTTGTCAGAGTGACAAATTTGAGCCAAAAAAGACCATGAGAGTGGAAAATTATGTAGAAAATGGTACGATATTTTCTGTTTTGAATATGAAAAGGCAGTAGTTTTCATTGAAATCACGTACTTTGTCAATATTTTTGTCAGAATCAATATCGCAATTCATAATTTGGGAGTGGAAATTCCACTCCTAAAATGGGGGGTGAGAGTGGAAAAGTATTCACATTTGGGTGTCATTTCCCACCCAAATCGACAAATTTTGGGACACTGGTCCTAGCATCAGAAAATTTGGGTGGAAAATGACACCCTATGGATATTATTTTTCCACTATTTTGCCGACTTTTACAATGAATGTTCACTTTTTATTTTAAATATATTGGATATTTGGAACCCTGATACTGATGTACGGATGTAATGGAAGGATCGCCTGTGGAGGGAAAGACAGGTAAGAATTGACATAGATAATAACTAATTCTGGTGATTGGGTATTGATAAAGCCTAGAACATAATTTTTGGATGAATTTCCCCTCTTTATATTTTTCCCAGAATTGTTCACTTCCACAATAACCACAACCCAGCTACAAAGCAATCCTAGGCCGCTGGTTTCAAAGTATAATGGAAGCCAGACCACACCTAAAATATAGAAAATATGTTGATAATCAAATCTTAATCCATGGCAGCAGAAGCAGTGATCTCACCTGTGGCAGCTTGCTACTCAGAGACAGAGGGCAATTGGTATGGGCTAGTGGAACTTGCATGGGCGTCGGAGGCAGGGGACGAGGGGAGGGGCACATCCCCAACTTTTTCATATTTTAACATTAGGCCTGTGGGCATTGCATGGAATAAATCAACTTCATCGTGAATCAGTCCCCTCCCCCCCCCCCCCCCCCCCCTCCCACACTTTCAGAACGTGGTGTCGCCCTTGCCCCTGGGTAATTGATGGACAAAACATACCACTGGAGTTCCAACATCCCACTTGGGTAAACTACTACTTTAGCATCTGCATCAGACAAGTACAAATATGAGTTATTGGTGGTTCAGTGGTGCTTTATGACATCTACACCACTAATAGCATGAAGTCTGCACTTTGAGATGTCTAACCTTATAGGGTCAACTGCTCAGCAGTAGAGAAATTTGATCAGTTACTGCTGTAACCTCGGAAACATCATAACCTTACACTAGCACACCTTACACTATCGGGAATTTTGAAAGACACATGCCTGTAGGTCCCGTTCTCTTCGAGCTCGATACTGGGGATCAAGCCTCAGTCTTGGGTAGGAATTTGATACATGATGGGGGCCCAGTGTCGGTCAAGTCGGGATTTGAAGAGGTTGAGTGGCGAGGCCTGCACAACCGACGGGGGGGGGGGGGAGCGAGTTCCAGTCGTTGATGGCACGGACGCTAAGGACATGTCTTCGGGCTCTCGACGACGCATGCGGCTTGAAGAGTTTCCAGGGACGACCTCGGTTGGTCCTCGTCGAGGCTGGAGTAACGAAATCCTCTTGGTCGATATCGAGCCCAGAGTGAAGCATCTGGTATATACCAATCATGTCGCCACGACGCCTTCGATGGTGCAGGGACGGAAGCCTCAGGTACTTCAGTCTATATGGGTATGGCTTGTCCCTGATGCCCTCCACCATTCTAGTTGTGCACCGTTGCACCCGCTCCACCAGTTTCTGATCCGCGCGGTGGAACGGGCCCCAAATCAAGTTCCCGTACTCGAGATGCGGTCTGACAAGTGTCTTGAACAGCAGGGGTAAGGTGTGCTCGTTGCTGTTCAAGAATGATCTACGGGTCAGGTACATAATCTGGGTGGCTTTTGACACAGCCGACGATACTTGCTTTCTGAACTTCAGTTCTGGGTCAACAAACACGCCCAAATCCCTCTCGGCAGAAGAGGAAGCAAGAAGGGTGTCTCATTACATATGAATGCTCCGGGTTCCTGGGACCGACGTGCAGAGTTGCACACTTTGCCTCATTAAATGCGAGCTGCCACTGGTCGGACCATCGGGCGATTGCGTCGATGTCACGTTGCAACTCTACTACGTCGTCCGGAGAAGCAATGCTGTGATACACCTTCGTGTCATCTGCAAAGATCTTGATTTGAGAGTTAACTACATCAGGTATGTTGTTAATGTATATTAAGGAAGAGGAGCGGCCCGAACACTGAACCTTGGGGGACCCCACTAGTGACGGGGCCCATACTTAAACCTCATACTTAACCTATACTTTTGATGCTATCAGAATGTAAACAATACAGCCCACACT
>JAXIVJ010005038.1:0-77309 GCA_036785665.1 Chirona hameri
GCCAGTGGCTGTGCTGTCAGCATCAGTTAACTGTTCGACATGACGAATAGGTAGCTAGGTACCTATCTGTGTATATATTGAATTATCTTGTGACTTTTCCTTCCGATTTATTTAGTAGTGTGTGCCGATCAGAGCGAATGCATAGTGGAGTAGGAGTTGAATTTTGATTAGGAAGTGTGAGCTAGCGAGGTAGTTTGTACTTAACATATTGTAGAGTAGAGTGTGAGCTTATTGTAATAGACTACATGAGTGACCTGATAATAGAGTGCGGACTTACGCACTTGTCGGTAGCGAGCGGCGCCTGATTTAAGCGCATGTGAGCGCTTGTGCGCCAATCGCAAACATGTACATACGTCCGATGTGTAAAGTGAAAATGAAATAAAATTTATCTCTCTCTCTCCCCCTCAACGACTCTTGCGCTGACGACCCGACGCCAACCCCCCCCCCCCCCCCCCCCCCCCGGTCAACAACTTTCGCTGACGAGACGGAACAAAAATCCCCCCAAACTCGAAACCTAGATCCGCCACTGAATTCATACAGAACATCTTAACTATATTTTCACATCTCGATGTTTTGTGTTATTGTAGAAATCAAATAGTATTACTGGTTATACTTTTAAATTCCAGATATGTTCCTGTATTCTGTCGATGAATCAAATGATATGCATTTTTAATATTTTAAAACTAAGCACACGAGGAATTTTTACATGGTGGAATCTCACATAGTTTGCTGGATTTGCAGATCCATTTGATGATATCCGGAATATTTTCTTGTGACTCATCCATATGGCTGGAATGGTGTAGGTACGCAGAGACCATTTATACCTGCCATTATATTGTGACATCCGTTCCCGGTATCTGTGGAATCCGGCTGGGTCGGCACGCCGAGCAAACAATCGTCTCTGTACCCTGCCTGACGCCCTGCCGCGCGGCGTGCCGAGCGATATCGAGCGCCGCGCGTCGATTGGCTGCCGGTCGCGCGGCAACCTGTGACGTCACCGAGCCGACCTTGGCCGGCCGCCGCCCGCGCGTCAGTATGTGTGACCCTCGCTGGACGGACGTTCGACCGCGCCGCGTGCTTGCGCTTCTGTTATCCGCCGGCTTTGATTTGCGCTTTTGGCGCTGCGTTGTGCTGTGTCGCGTTGCGTTTGGTGCGTTTTGCTGTGTTGAGCAGTGTGCTTATCAGTGAGGAGCTGGTGGAGAAGAAGTGATGAGGCTGGAGGTGATGCGACGGCCCGTCTCGGGCCAGGGAGAGGCGGAGCCAGCGCAGGAGGACAGGCTATCAGACGCCAGCACCGAGGGAGCCATGAGTCAGGTCAGTGCGCATGCGTAGAACGATGAGAGGTGATGCAATGTTGCCGGGCTGTACTGCAGGAGCTTGTGAGGAGCCAGTGTGTAAAATGCTGTTTTAAATATGTTAAAATTTGTCTAGGAACGAGAGATGACTATGTTGATGCTTCCAGCTTCTTCCTCCAATATGGCGGATAAAATTAATGTATTTTGTTAGGGAACTAAGTTATCATGCGAAGGACTAAATTGTGATATTTTTCAGGTCTTCAGGGTAAGTATCTATTTTAATTATTTTAGTTTAGTTTTCTGCAAAATATTTCATATAAATACAAATCAGAGTAACCAAAGCAGCTAGGAATCCACACAAAAAACACATACCTATGTTTTTCGAGTGCTTATGACCAATGCAAAGTTGTATTCAACATCGCTAGTGTTTTCAGTTTCTTTTTAAGGGTAGTTTTCCAAAATGTTTAGGATTTGGGAAGAAGTTAACTGTTTTACAACTTTTGTCAATTAAAGCTCTTAAAAGTCCGAAAAATAAAAGTCAACATGGCATGAACTCAAGATAACTAAAGAACTCAAAGTATGAATAAGTCCTACTTTATTTTCAGCATGGTGAAGATATAATTTCCATGACTTTATGGCAGTGGCGTACCCAGGATTACTCCAGGAGCGGGCAATTTTTGCTCAGGGGGGCATAAAGTACCCCCACCAAAAAAAAAACTCACCGGATTTTGCCCACTATATTTTTAAAAGGGCATATTTTCACGATTTTCTCTTAAAAAATAGACAAATCATTCATTTTTCGACTCAAAGGGGGCACGTACAGACTTCAGGGGTGGCAATTGCACCCCCCCCATGTGTGGACGATGCGTTATGAACATTTCGTACCAGACATCGTAGTTATCGGCTACTTTCGACATTTGTACTATGAATCATTGACATTCTCACAACTCGCTAGCCGAAAGTTCACGTTCCACGGCCCCACTGCCACGTTTTAAATATTAAACTTGGTCCCTACTACATTCCTCAGTCTTAATCGTTGCAACGGGTTGACACTACAATGCACGAAAGGGTCTATTGAGCTGCGTTCCTTAACCAGCGCCGTGCCGGGAGTGGGTGTTTGGACCACCCCCTCCAGGTGTTTCGGGGATAGCGAAAAAACGGCGGCGCGCAGCGCCGCCATTTTTGGCATACTTGTTGAGGCATCTATTGCGCACATTATGTTAAACAAAATAACTCTGGTGATCTCGGGTGAGGTCACCAGACCAGGTCACGTGACCCCACCTCCAAAAACAAATTTGTATATATATATATATATATATATATATATATATATATATATATATATATATATATATATATATATATATATATATATATATATATACAAATGTGACTGTGTCGTACCACAGTCACAGTTTTTGGATGATCGGTTTTACACTTACAGGATTTCATAAGGTCATATATATCTACAATTCGTTTATCTTGGATTTGTATATCGGCGACCTATAGTCGGGTCAATTTCGTGACCACCCAATTATAAATCAATTGGGAAATATTAAAATGCATCCTAATCCAAGGATACACAAGATATCGGTCTAGTTCCTTCTGGATCATGTTATTATAGGCCATTCTTGACGACCTAGGTGCCATTTTTGTTCAGTGACTCCTACAGGGTCAGCCGAGGTCATCCAAGGTCACCAACAGTTGTATGTCAATAACTCTCGACATAATGATGATAGAGAAGTGAAACCAACACCAATGTGTTTGTCTCGTCGAGGTACGTCTTCCCATATGCAACATGACCTACTTGGGTCACCACTTGACCTTGACTTGAGGTTAAATTTTGAAGTTGACCTACCTGGTCAACACTAATATGAGTCGAAGTGCATTGACGAGACAAACACGATGGCATCAAAATTATTGCCTTGTCGTTATTCGGTAAATAGCTATTAGTGAAAACTGTTGAAAAATAGCCTTTTTGACATTTGATGAGCTCTGGAGCCTCAACTATTGATCTGAGGTAAAATCTGAGTACACGTTGTCGTTTTTATGTTTCAATAGCTTTCCATTGCTGTTTTCAGTTTGTTCCTAGCTATCATAGTTCCTGTGATATCTGGGGGTTTCTGGAGCAGAGTCCTAAAACTGGAAAATTTGACCTTTGATGACCTTTAGTGACTTCTGGTGACCTCAATATTGGCTTTAGGAAAAAACAAATATTTGAAATACTTTCGAATGTGCTTGTCGAGAGCTTTCGAACGCGCTTCTCTGCGTCTTTCTAGCCCTTTTAGTTTTCGAGTTGAGGGAGTGTCTAAACACGGCGAAGGTGGCGCCGAGCACCGGCACGGCGCGGGTTAAATTGCGTGGATATTTAGCGTACCATAACGTTAATTAAATACCGGTTTATATCTGATAAATGTGTTTCGGAAAATAGCACATGCTCCATTTAATTTTGCTTTAATGTTTCATTTAATTAATTTTGATGATAGCTGGTTGATTGAATATTTAATTTACGGACATTTGAAATGCTTTCGCCGACAATGTGTTGTAAAATGTAAAAAAATGTAAAAATGTGTGGTTCAGGGGGCGGGATGTTGCCTAGTTTTGCGTTCCAACATTATTCGTTTATTCGCCTCTGTTGGGACGAGTACATTGATTTCTCCCCGCACCGCCTTACCCTGCCCCCCCCCCCCCCCCCATGATAATAGTATGATTTACACAGTTTTGTCCATAAATGCTATCAAACAGGAAAATGAAAGCAGGTTACATTGTCCATCGCTTAACCCTATTTTTAACGGGCTCTTGGCTACCCCTATTTGTAACAGGGTGGGGGGGGGGCGGATCCCCCCCCCCCCCCGGAGATCTCGAGATCTACCCGTCCGATTTTCAAAAATGAAACTGCGTTTGATTCCCCGCAGCACAATCTAAATTTCTAAAAATAAAAATAAAGCCGAAATTTTTGATGGGGGGGGGGCAACAGAGGTACAAAACCTACACATTTTAGAGGTATTTGTGATCCAACACAGCTGTCATGTTCATCAACCAATTGTAACTCAACTAATGTGGATCGATAGAGATTAAATTGGAGATTGACATGTGGTGGTGACATGTGGAAATTCAAAAATCATAGGCGTGTGTAGGTCACTCAATATGGGGGTGAAGTAAATGCGTTTTTTTTTAATAAAATAAATGAAATGGTGTGTTGTGACATTGGAGAACAGTTATAAAGCATATTGTTTTGCCATAGGCGGTACCAGGGTAGTGAAAAAGGGAGGTCAAATAGGGAAAAATTAACCGCGGCAAGATGCTACCCAGCACTATAAATAAGTTGCTGATCGTAGATAGTTCCTTTTCGAATGTTGTACATTATCATAGGCGTATCCAGGATCCACACTGGGGAGGCACAAGACCTTTTTATAGGTATATTATCCGCTATTATGATACTAACTAGTCAACGGTGACTATTTCACTTACAACTTCAATTCACATTGCTTATCCCCCTTTTTACCCTACCTGAACTCGCCTATTATCTTATAATCGTTCGTAGAGTAGCCTGTGGTGCGTGTTTCATCCGAAAACTGCAGTATATTATGTCATTGTAGGCCCATGCATCTTAGTTTTCTTGCAATAATATGACGCCCTTTCTTCCATTCCTGAGCGCGCCTCTGCAAAAAATGACTTAATTCCCTCTCCTGGCCTTATATGTGCATATATCATTATAAACTAACAGTCTATTGCGCCGTAATCGCTGACATATCGTCATCACCATGCCAGTCACCCCCTTTTCATGTGCCTGAACACGCCCCTGAAACTCTATATGTAATAAATTATGCAAATAATGGAAGCAGAAGCTATCTTTTACATCTTGATAGCTATAAATCCCCCTTCATCGCTCAATGTGCGGCTTTTTCGCCAAACATTGAATACTTCCCAAGAAACCTTCTCTTTTCAAGCCTCTGCCATGCAATTTGTATGATATTTCATTAACATCAACTAATTTGAACTTGCTTCAATCACCGTAAACCGATGTAACTCCTTCATACTTGATGCAGTTAGGAAGAAACCGTGAAGATCGCATTTCCGTATTATCGCCAAATGTCGCCGCAGAAACCTCCCCAAAACGTGCCCTGGAACCGCCTTTGTTCAGGTTAAGAACTAAAAATTTTGACTCCATATGTGACTGTCTATTTTGGGAAAAGTCCCAAAATTGCATGGTCCTGCTTCGCGTCGTTCTAGAGATCTGCGAAAAACATGAGGGGTGGAGTCCGCCCCCCCCCCCCCCCCCTCTGTTACAAATAGGGTCAACAACTACACAAACCTGACGTATACGTGATAACTAAACACAGTTGGTCACTGGACACCGACCATCATGGCGATAATACCACTTGAGCTAATAGTCTGTTCACATCTACCAGATATTGTCTCAAAGGCATGAGTCGTAATGTAGTTGTATGAAATTGTAAGTTTAATTTTGCTTTCGGTTACTATGGATTCATATTCCGAATCATATCCCGTATTCCGTTCGGAAGCATATTCTGAAATAAATTACTATTCACTCCTTGTACAACACATTATTTGCTGTCAATAGCCGTTTTCACGAAGGATTATTTCGCTGAAAGGTTTCTAAAAGATTCTGAAAGTTTTGAAAAACTACACAACTTTTACATGCGATTTATACCTAGAAATGTCACTCATAATTTTGTGATATGTTGGTAAGAATAAAATATGTTGACAATTGTGGTTTGGTGGTAATAAGCAAGATAAGTATTGATAGAATCTTCCTGAAAGTTTCAGGAAGATTCAGCAAGTTTCAGGAAGATTATTTCAATGTTGCTTATTACCAACAAACCGCAATTTGTTCACCACATTACATCCTTGCCAACATCTTACAAAATTATGAGGACATTTCTAGCCAAAAAAAAATCGCATGTAACGTTGTAGTTTTTCAAAACTTTCAGAATCTTTCAGAAACTTTTCAGCACAATAATTCTTCGTGAAAACGGCTAATATGTGAATCGGTCATTAAGGACATTTGCAGTGTTATAGATACGAATATTGCATTTGTGCCTGGTGAATATTTGTGTGGTAATGTAGATTTAACAAATAAATTTGTTGCGAGCAACTCTACAATGGTTTTCGAGAGTATACTGCGTAAATCAAGCTGACACAATTACGTTATTGATTCGGACTTACTCCAAAAGAGCTGGGTCGTTGGGAGCTTGCAATACGTATTGTACATTTCTTAGTCAGCGAGCTTCTATCCTGAAAATACGTGCAATGAGAGAAAAAAAACACGGTTATCGTATTTCCGAAAAATCGAACTCGCTGACGAAAATATGTACGATACATATTGAAAGCGCCGAACGACTCGCCAACTCTTGTGCAATAAGTCCGAATTAATATCGTAATTTAAATATACCTCCACATTATGTCTAACAGTCAATAGTTACAACAGTTACAACAGTCTACAGTTACATGTTTCAAATGTCGTGTGAAATGACGTACTGGTTTAACATGCTGCTGTGCGTGTGTGTGAATCTGGGCTTAGTGAATCATCCACACGTGGTATTTTGCAGTTGTGGCTACACATACGCTCATAAGCACATGGTTAATATGTAAATTGCCAACAGTCAAGTACCAGTCGGATGATTCTTCAAAGGTGCTGACATAGTTGATGTGTTGCATTATTTATCACTTTGTTCACGACTAACTGAAAACTGCATCATTCTGCGCATATGAAGATAAACGGTAGCCATTATATTTCTTCTCACTTACAATATTGACTTGGTCTGTTCAACTCGAGGTTAATCGCGTCGGTCAGCTTAACTTGAGGTGATGTTTTTGTGGCAGTAGCGTGGCGTGTTTTAGAAAGAATGGTTCTGATCGAGTGTCTGAATCCTGACGTCAGCTGCGTCCCGTCGGAATCCTGACGTCAGCTGCGTCCGTCGGAATCCTGACGTCAGCTGTGTCCCGTCTGAATCCTGACGTCAGCTGCGTCCCGTCTGAATCGTGACGTCAGCTGCGTCCCGTCTGAATCCTGACGTCAGCTGCGTCCCGTCTGAATCGTGACGTCACCTGCGTCCCGTCAGAATCGTGACGTCAGCTGTGTCTCTGGTGTGTTCTCAGGATGCGCCCTCAGTCGACTCCCGGTTCTCGGTGACCTTGACCTCGGCGAGCAGGAGAAGGTCGAGCGGGTCAAGGTGGACAGAAAAAAAATGGAGGATCTTCTGTACGGTGAGTACTGACCAGTGTGGCTGAAACCCTTTGACCTACGGTGCTACTGAGAAATGAGAACCGAGCTGGAGCTGGAGAACTGGAGCTGGAGCTGGAGAACCGAGCTGGACATTTACATTATAGAGCGCTGCCAAACTGGAATATTTATATTTATTTATGTAGTCATGGATCTCCTAGGCACAGTGGCTAGTATGCCCTGATTCACGAGTGACCTAATGAACGTAAACAAATGCGCACCAAATAGCTCACTACGAATACCCACATACACAACGCACACATACACACATAGTGTGTACTATAGTGTTAACCCGTCCGCTCCGCTGGACGATTAGCTGGCATCTCCGGGATGGAGGTAGCCGCACCAATTCAGCACGTTAATTAACTGGACTGGAACTGGAACTGCATAGGACATAATTACATATTACCCGTCCAGGGATCACCGCCCCACCAACTCCGGTGCGTCGCTGACTTACTTATCCCATCTCCCACATATGTCCTATGCATAGTTGGCTGACATCTCCGGGATGGAGGTATCCGCACCAATTCAGCACGTGAATTAACTGGGAATTTTAAACTGAATAAATTGAGCGGTGCCGGATAGACAGACAGACAAGACAGAGACAGACAGATAGACAGACGTTTATCAAATAGTAATATAGATGTAAGGGCCCTTGTAGCCTGAGGGAGCCAAGGGGTCCCTGTAGCCTGAGGGACCCTTGGTCGTCCCAGGAGAGCCCTCGGATGGTCTGAGGGGCCTTCAATCAGCCTGAGGGGTCTTCGGTGGCCAAATTAGGGGGCATCGCCCCCTAATTTTCGCGTATTTTTGCATATTTTAATTTTTTGTGAAGATGAAAATTTCAGATGGCACAATGTTCCCAAAGGCGAGAAAAGCACAAAACTGCAAGCACATTTTGCATAGAGTGGCTTAGTTGAGCTAAATTCTCCTGCCGAAATTAGCGATAATTGTTGGGGCGCGACCATGCTAACTATTCTGAAGGAAAGTACGCGATGTTTCGTAAAAGAAATAGTCATTAACATTATCGCGTCGAAAATCAGTTATTTGGCTGTTGTCCGTGGCTCCAGCAATAAATATAAGCCGAAAAAAGAAACATTGGACAAATACAAACTAATGAGATATTTTCTGACACCTAAGACTTCTAAAGGCGGCCGCACACTAGGCCATTCGGCGCGCGGAGGTCGCGATATCGCTACGACTTTCCGCGCAACTTTAGCGACTTTGCGCCTTCGCGTCAGCCGAAACGTCAAAAATCGCGGACGAATGTCGTCGGCCGGCCATCTGCGGACCGGCGGAAAAAAGCTGATTCGAACGAGCTTTTTTCGGCGACTGAACGCCGCGGAGCCGCGGTCAACAAAATTGATCAGGCTACAGTGGCGAATCTATGCAAGATGGAGGTACACATTTTGCACAGCATGCTCTTGCCGCTGTGAAATTTATTATCTAAAAGTTTCGTGGTTCTAAACTTACATCTTCGTCGAAAAATGGCCATCATTAATTTACCTTGGGACAGGCACAGGTTGCGACATGCTGTAGGTCGGCGGGGCGGCGGAATCTCGCGAGCAGACAGCGCCGAATCCGCCGGAACAAGGACGATATTCAGCGGTATCTCCGCGATTTTCCGAGGCGGAATTTCGCAGTGACATCGGGCGCCGAATGCGTAGTGTGCGGCCGCCTTAAGAGTTAGTTGTTGATGACCAACTATCTGCTGCTCTTCGCGTGTTTTGTGAACGACCTACCGGAGAATACTTGAGGCAGAAACACTCATGTTCGCAGACGACGTGAAAATGTACAGGCGCATAGATTCGATTGTAGACGTGCGGTATTTGCAATCCCAGCTGGACAAACTGTGTTGTTGGTCTGAGAAGTGGGGCTTAAAGCTGAAACCAGCCAAATGTAAAGTGCTCACGCTGACTCTCAGGCGTACTCCGGTTATCGGAACCTATATGATTGGTGGTGTAACGCTGGAACGCGTCCAAGTGATGCGCGACCTGGGTATTATGCTGGATCAGAAACTTACCTTTGGCGAACATGTACACTATACAGTTCGTAAGGCAAACTGAGCTCTAGGATTGCTAATGCGTACTCTTCAAACAGGCAAGAACGGCCGTCCTTTGAAAGCAGCAAACCAACGTGCCCTCTTGTTAGCATATTTTGCAAACGTTCGCTCCGTCCTTGAGTATGGTAATGTAGTGTGGAGTCGAGCAGCGCAGTCACATGTCCAAAGGAAAGAGCGTGTGCAGAACAAGTTTCTGGTTTGGCTGTGTGCTCGCTGCTGTGTGACAGGAGTGTCTTTTTCGTATCGAGATTTGGCTGTACATTTTAAAGTTAGCTCATTGAGAGCTCTGTTCGAACACCACGACATAATGTTCATCAGAAACGTCCATCGCCACAGGATATGTTCATCATTCCTTATCGACAAGTTCCCTCTAGCAGTGCCTGCCAGTCAGCTGAGAAATCAACGTTTGTTCGCAAGTTCGTTTGCGCGGGTACTGTTAAAACGTTAAAACGTTGACACTGCTAAAAAGTGCGTCTTTAATCGCGCTCCCAGTGCCTGTAATGCCTTTCTGGACGCGAATCGCGATGTGGATGTATGTGAGAGCAGTGCACCAGAGTTCAAGAAACGTGTGGCTGTATATGTTATGGGGAGTTAGTTGTATTGTATGTCTGTAAATGTTCGTGAATGTGATGGTTTTAACTGACTTCACCTGTCAGTGGGCGTAGTTGGTGATTATAAAAATAAACAAATAAACAAATCCAATACGATAAATCTTTGGTACGCTAGGTTGAAACTAGTGGCGGATCAACGGTTGGGGAAAATGGGCAATTGCCCACCTCAAACGAAAAATTGGTAGGCAAATGTATGTTTTTACCCCCCCCCCCCCCCCCTGGCTGAGGAGCAAAATTTGATTATACTACTGACGTCCCCCCCCCCCCCTGAGAAAAATCCTGTCTACGTGCCTGAACCTGAGTTGAGCCCCCCCCCCCCCCCTCCCAACACACACACTGATTTTGTGAAACTACACCCCTGGGCTCAGCCCCGGGCTACACCCCTGGACTCAGCCCTGGACTACACCCCTGGACTCAGCCCTGGACTACACCCCTGGACTCAGCCCTGGACTACACCCCTGGACTCAGCCCTGGACTACACCCCTGAACTCAGCCACTCGGGTACTAATGTACTTTATTTATAATATGCAACCTTACATAGTTTCGGTAAGCCATGCCAGTCCGTGCGCCTTTACCCCTCCCCTTTGGCGGTAAAGTGCAACGCATCTTCATGATCGGGAGAATAGCTTCATATGAGCATAACCTCTCGAAACCCCTCTATGTAGATTTCTATCCATCTCGAGCCATCTCGAGCCATCTCGAGCCGTCTCGAGCCATCTCGGGCCATCTCGGGCCGTCTCGAGCCATCTCGAGCCATCTCGATCTGCTCGATCTGTACAGCTCCCACCATGCCCAGCCGCCTCGTCTGTTATGGAGTCTGTGGCGGGATTTAACGGCCAAATCAATCCAGTTGTGATCAATCCTAATCACGCCCTCAAGCCCCAACGAAGCTTCCAACTAGCCCATGAAGCCAAAAGTTCGCCGCGAGATGGTGATTGCAATCATGAATTTCTACTTCAAATCACTCACTACATTATGACGATCCATATGATCGTCTTAAAGGGCAATAGTTCACCTTTAACATGGAGTTTTGGAATGAGATAGCAGATTTGTAGAGCAGATCTAAAAATGGGTTGTGGTGAAAGAATTACCTCCCTACGTTAAGTAATTTCGACACAGGACTAGTGGGCCCGGTTTCAATCCCGCTGTTCCGGGCCACGATCAGTTCCTTTCGCTCGCCGCTCGCCGCCGCCGGCTCGCCGCCGGAGGCAGGTACACTCTCTGGCATGTAGTCTCTGGTCACGACGCCTCGTTAATATCCGCTCAGCCGCCCGGGCGGCGCGGCGGCCTCTTGTCAGAGACTGTACTTGGCGTCAGGCGGAGCGGGGGAGCCGTAACGCCTGCTGCTATCGTACGATCTCTCGTGAAATAGAAAGAGAAACTTACTTCTTTCTCCATATATGTCCAGTTGTCCAAACAAAGTCATATTCGTAGTTTTGAGCTCAAGATGCACCGTATGGTTGACCTTCGAGACAACTTTCAAGGTGACCCATTCCCTTTAAAGGGAACTGTCCCACCTTCCTAAAAGTTGTCAAATGTACGCCGCTTGTGGTGCACAATATGAAGTAATTGCTGCTAAACACGATTATGACATTTGCTTCTTGCAAACGGTGCTCAATTTCTTTTCTTTTTTATAATATTTTGGGTTGATGACTTCATATTGAGCTCTAGAGAGCTACACATAAATCCTTTACGCTGCCAAAGTATGGGCACAATTATTTCGAGACAACTCTGGCGCTTTGAATACAAAACAAACCAACTACCAAACCATTGAAACAGCAAATATATCCTAGGTTCACCTTAAAACAAGTCGACTATCATTACCAGTTGGGTAAAGAGAGACGACGCTGTCTGTTTAGAGGCCCCTATTCAAATACACATGGGCCTTATTTTTTACAGATGTCGAAATCAAACTCTAATATCTTTTTGATTAGATATTGTGGTTGTTTTAACTGCTACCATACTTCATTTCAATGCCAAGCCATAAAAATGGCTATTTCAACTCAAATCTTATGTTAAGGTGGGATAGTCCCTTTAAACTACAACTGATCATAACAAATCATCAGCTTACTACAACGACTTCGGTTCACCAGCTGTTGCTGTGTAAGTGAACTGCTGGCTAAACTATTTTTGAGCTCTGACCAGAGCTTGTGCGACGCGCGCATTACTTCAAAATTATCAGGCCCAGGCCCATCCAGAGCCCAGTGATTTCCTTAAAGTTGAGGCCCGGCCCAGGCCCAGCCCATGGCCCAGCCCAGGCCCAGCCCAGGCCCAGGGCCCAGCCCCCAGGCCCAGCCCAGGCCCAGCCCAGGCACCCAGCCCAGGCCCAGCCCAGGCCCAGCCCAGGGCCCAGCCCAGGCCCAGCCCAGGCCCAGCCCAGGCCCAGCCCAGGCCCAGCCCAGGCCCAGCCCAGGCCCAGCCCAGGCCCAGCCCAGGCCCAGCCCAGGCCCAGCCCAGGCCCAGCCCAGGCCCAGCCCAGCCAGCCCAGGCCCAGCCCAGGCCCAGCCCAGGCCCAGCCCAGGCCCAGCCCCAGGCCCAGCCCAGGCCCAGCCCAGGCCCAGCCCAGGCCCAGCCCAGGCCCAGCCCAGGCCCAGCCCAGGCCCAGCCCAGGCCCAGCCCAGGCCCAGCCCAGGCCCAGGCCAGCCAGGCCCAGCCCAGGCTCAGCCCAGGCTCAGCCCAGGCTCAGCCCAGGCCCAGCCCAGGCCCAGCCCAGGCTCAGCCCAGCTCAGCCCAGCCCAAGCCCAGCCCAAGCCCAGCCCAAGCCCAGCCCAGGCCCAGCCCAGGCCCAGCCCAGACCCAGCCCAGGCCCAGCCCAGGCCCAGCCCAGGCCCAGCCCAGGCCCAGCCCAGGCCCAGGCCCAGGCCCAGGCCAGGCCCAGGCCAGGCCAGCCCCCCAGGCCCAGCCCATGGCGAACTCTGTAATCCTGAGATCCGGTCCGGTCCGCTGCCCGGCGTGCTCTGTTGACCCCGTACCCCGGTAACGGGCGGGTGGCCCCCGGTTTAACGAACCCCTGCCTCGCTGCCGGGAACAAATCGATGTCACTCCCTCGGGGAGGGACGGGGGCGTCAAGGTCATGCTAAGTGGACGGCAGTCGGGTTTGCCGGTGATCAGGTAGGTGATAGCAGCAGCGGTCGGTGATTTGCCGGTGATCAGGTCGGTGATAGCAGCAGCGGTCGGTGATATACCGGTGATCAGGTATACAGCGGTCCTCGGCTACTGTGATACAAGGTGACGGCCGAATTAGTTATCTTCTTTGTGAGTTTTACGGCGAATTACAACATAAATGGGGTAACGTTGTGCTTTATTATTATATGCCTATATTATTACTGACCTACAATAACTGAGCGCCATTTGACCTTCGTTGTCGGAGAGCCCATAAACACCAATCATCATCATACTATAACAATATATTAACCCTCTCCCTACGGGGGGGGGGGGGGGGCTGACATGCCCCCCTGAGGTTTTTCTTGGATAACTTTTTACACATGCGCATCTTCCTAAAAAAAAGTTGGGTGGCTGAGTTTACAACAATTATACGTATGCTGTAAAAATTTAGTTGAAATTGGTTAAGTAGTTTGGGAGATAATCATGTTTTGATGACGTCATGTTGGTGGAAAAACTATAAATATTTGAAAAATAGTACAAAACAGATTTTTAAAGGAAATTGCAAACTCAATTCACCAAAGATACAAAATGGAATTCTCTTTAAAATGGCAATCTTGGATTGTAAAATTTTGGGTTTTTGACCCTTCATTTGAAAAAAAACTATTTTTTTGCAAATGCCCTCAATCAACATTTTCAAAAATGTTAGAAAAACTGGAATATATGAGAGAACTGAGTATGGACAATACCGATAACAAATTCCAAAGCAATATCTTCATTTTTGACTGAGTGATGGCTCCCTAAGTGTAAGAAACCGATACGTCATTTCTTAATAACTTTTTTGACTTTTTTTAAACATTTATTTACATTTATCAATTTCTAATTTTGAGGTTTTCTGAAGAGCAAAATCGCTGTTCTGGACGTGGTAAATCCGAGGTCATTCACTTGACCTGGAAGGTCACCTGTTGACCTGAAACCTAAAAATCGCATACTGTTAGATTTCTCTCATGACAGGCAACATGCTGTTTCTTACCGCATTGCTCTAAGTTGTTTGGTTTGGAAGTTAGCAGGGGGCCTGTCAGGCCCCCCCCGTAGGGCGAAGGTGAAAAAAGCTCCAGTAGGGCGAGGGTTAATATCAAACAAGAAAAAGGCAATTCTTCGCGATGGTAAAGCCTCCTGATTACTGGTCGGCTATTAACCCGCGCCCCGCTGTTGAACACGCCCAGCTGGGGGACAGATTCTGCCCCCCCCCCCCCCCCGCCCCCAATCATCCGAACTAATCGCAGCGAGACGCGCAAGGCGGCAATCGAAAGCTCTCAATGAGACGCTTCTAAAGCCCACTCACAACTTTCAAATTAAGGTCACATCAGGTCACGGTCAGGTTAAAGGTCAAAATATAAGTTGATTTGAGTTATACTTTCCATTCCAAGTCTTGGATTGCGACTAATATCGCCGGCAATGTCACGTGATTACTACGTTTGCACGCGATATTTATACGACAGGACTGCAGGAGCGATGACCGACTGACCGGCTGGAGGGTCGGCGCAGAGTCCGCGCTCCGAACCATGTTTGGGTTGGGTTTGGGCGGGGCCGGAGGGCAGTGGCGGCGGATCGTATTTTCGGATGGGGTGGGGGGGCAAAGCAACTCAGGTCCGCCTTGGCCAAATGGCCCCCCCCTCCCACGGCCAATGACCCCCCCCCCCCCCATTTTTCCCGTGAAATGGTATCTCCTCGGATTTAGGCCACTATATTTTGCAGGGCCCCTAAATGGTCGCAACAAAACATCTGACAGGCCCCTGTTGAAATATCAGGCCTTCTGAGGGCCCCCTCAGGCCTACCCAGGGTCCCCTTCAGGCCGACTGAGTGCCTTCTGTCGGCTTTAGAAGGCCCCTCAGGCTGACTGGGGGGAAAATCGGGCCCTGGGTCATTGTTTCGGTCAAAGAAGGGGAAAAATCGAACCAAATTCTTGGAGGGCTCCTCTTACAAATTTATGAGGGGGGGGGGGGGCAAAATCGTATGTCCCCCCAACTTATGGAGTGGGGATGGCAGCTGCTCCCCCCTGCCCCCCCCCCCCCCTTATCCTCTTCCACGGCCGGAGGGAAAACATTTGAGTTTGTCGCGTGTTTCGTGTCACGTCACCGAGTCACGTCACCGAGTCACGTCACCGAGTCACGTCACCGAGTCACGTCACCGAGTCACGTCACCGAGTCACGTCACCGAGTCACGTCACCGAGTCACGTCACCGAGTCACGTCACCGAGTCACGTCACCGAGTCACGTCACCGAGTCACGTCACCGAGTCACGTCACCGAGTCACGTCACCGAGTCACGTCACCGAGTCACGTCACCGAGTCACGTCACCGAGTCACGTCACCGGGTCACGTCACCGGGTCACGAGTCGGGTCTCGCCGAGTCGCGTCACCGAGTCGCGTCACCGAGTCGCGAGTCGCGTCACACCGAGTCGGGTCTCACCGAGTCGCGTCACACCGAGTCGGGTCTCACCGAGTCGCGTCACACCGAGTCGGGTCTCACCGAGTCGGGTCTCACCGAGTCGGGTCTCACCGAGTCGGGTCTCACCGAGTCGCGTCACACTCGCACGAGTCTCAATTAAATATATCATCATGGTCATGTGTTTCAATAAGTCGGCATGTCAAGTTGGTCACGTGATGCAGAACGTGAATAGCGATCCATCCAGACATACATTCCAGAAACACTAACCGCCAGTTTGGTATTAGACCAGCCTGACTGATAACTAGCGCAAGGTTATGTTAGGTTATAATTTCTTTAGAATTTCTCTCATTTCTTTGACTAGAAATGAACCATGGATGTTCTAACCATGGATGTTCTTGTCATTCGTCGTCCCACATACAAGTTTGTAAGCTTGTTATTTCTATTTGCACTCTACAGTCAAATACCTGTATTTTTATAAAAGGAAAGATATACGCAAGGAAAGATTGCAAGAAATTCCAGTTTCCATTCATGCGAATATCATAATACATCGTACAATCTGGAATCAAATGCTTTTGGCCAATATTTCGCTGCATTATTCCAAATGAAAACCGTGACAGCAGTTTACTCGCTGACACGTCGCGGAAATTGAATCGCAAGTTGTGAAACTGAAAGGTTTCTGTGAACATTGCGATCTCGAACGTAGTTGGCAAGGCCCACAGCCAGCTTGAACAGGTCCTAGGGTCATTTTTGTTTCGAGGCGCGGTCATTCTTCAACAGACTGCAGACGTGCGCATTGCCATTGGACAGTGCAGCAGCACTGAGCACTCAGTAGTGTAGATCACCCAGCCGCGCTCAACAACACCCGGTTTAGATTCGGCTGAGACTCTCGGCCGGCCCAGCTCGTCGTCCTTCGCCGGCCGCAGGCGGTCACGTGACTTGACGGGTCAGTCGGGGCCGGCCGAGCGCGCCGCCGGCCGGTCGTGGTCGCAATCACCACAGACGCTGTACTCATTTGGAATGTTTCGTCATTATGGCTAGAGCAGGAGAAGGGAATAATTCGAAAAAGGAAAATTTAACGCAGTCAACTCGAAAATGAATATTCGATGTGTAGCACGTTAACCCGCTTTGCGCCGAACACGAACTGCAGGGGGCGGGGGGTGATTTCCGCCCCCCCCCCCTGATATATAGAAAACTACGCTAGGTAGCGAGAAGCGGAAAAAAGCATTTGATAGATTGATACATGTTCTATCGGAAGTATTTCAGTGTTCTTTTAGGTCAGGTCAAAATTGAGGTCACCAGAGGTCATCAAAGGCCAAATTTTTCCAGTTTTTCCTGTTTTAGGACATCGCTCCAGAAATTCCCATATCTCAGAAACGATGCTAGTTAGAAACAAACGGAAAAAATCAAACACCAGCCAGTTAAATTTGCAATAGCCAATGTGTCCTCAGATTTGATCTCAGGTCAATATTTGGGGCTCCAGAGGTCAAAAATAAAAAATGCTTCTTTTGTTGTGCTAAATCGTTTTTGCTCTTACCTTTGTACTGAATAAAGATAACGGAAAACTGTTCACACCATTGTGTTTATCTTGTCAAGGTGCTTCGAATGATATACATGGTGACCTTTTTAAGTCAACTTAATAATTTAACCTCTGGTCAAGGTCAAGTGGTCACTCAAGTAGGGCATGTTGTATATGGGAGGACGTATCTCGACGAGACGAACACGGTGATGTCTGTTTTACTTCTATCTTCATTATGTCTGGAGTTATTGACAAAAAAAGTGATGGTGACCTCGCATGACCTCAAATGACCCAATAGGGGTCACTGAACAAAAATTACACTTGGATCACCAATAATATCCTATAATAACATGATCCAGAAGTAATTGGACTAATATCATGCATATCCTTGCAATAGGAAGCATTTGTATATTTCCCCATTGACTTATTATGGAGAGGTTACGAAATTGACCTGACCTTAAGTCACCGATATCAAAATTCCGAGATAAACGAATTGTAAGTACTTATGCCCTCATGCCATCCTGTAAGTTTCAAACTGGTCTGTGAAAAACTCTGGCTTTGGCACAACTGCAAACATTTTTGGAGGTGTTTGACCTGGTCTGGTGACCTGACCTGAGATGACCCGAGGTTAATTTTATTTTCAAAGTGTGCGCAATTGATGTCCTAACAAGTGTGCCAAAACCCGGCGGCGCTGCGCTCCGCCGTTTTTTCGCTATCTTTGAAAAACCTGAGGGGGGGGCGGAAATCAACCCCACCTGCAGTGCGCGGGTTAATAAATTTACGTCATCAACAAACGGGTCTTGTTTTATGTTTACTTACTGTTACTCATGGGTGGAACTTTAATGTAAATTGGGATTGTAGCTACAACCCCAATAATTTGGGAATTTAACATTACGCCTATGACACGATGTGTTACAAATGGGCTCTTAACAACGAAGTGCAACCCCAATGATTTTAAAAAGTTACGCCCCTGCTGTTACTTATATCGAACAGAAGATGATTGCCAAGAGACATGGAGCCATAATCAGGCTTCATTCGGAGGAGACTGGCTGTTTGTGGAGATTGGGTGCTAAAATTATGACATTGTCCAATTTGAGAAGAATGCCGATTTGATTGGTAGAAAAATGCTGCATCTTATTTCCATATTCTACCTGCTGGTTTTGTACCATTTAAACTCATACATTTAAACTCATTACATTTGAAAGACTCATACATTTAAACTCATTACATTTTAAACTTGTATTATTAAACTCACTATATCGGTGGTAAACCTGTTTTCTTTTGTGTCACCTATTTCCTCTTGCATTATTTGAAAAAGTGCGAACGTTCAGATATCATGTTTTGTTGACGCATTGTCTCATATCGTGAGTGTGAGATACGCCTCGTTAAAGGAAATAGGTTCACCTTCGGAATTTTTTTCAGAAACACTATTTTATTATATTTTTTTAATATAGTTCCTTTTTTTCTTTTTAAAACTGGTCCTACATCGCGCCAATTCAGGACAGAAAGTTGTAAATTATTGATTTTATGGTGTGAGTTATTGGTCTGCGCATGCTCCATGGGCAGGTGCTGGCACTTTCAGACGGTACGGTACATCATATATGCGCCGTATTCCTTCGCCCAAAAAGTCAAATATCTTCGGTCTGGAGTCTTTTCAGCAAGAAAAGTTCCAGATAAGGATTTCTCAACACGGGCTACAAAACTGCTATTTCAGTTCAGAAACCCATGTTGAAGGTGAACTATTTCTTTAAAGGGAAATAATCACCTTTTGATTTTGTTAGCAACAATTTATTTGGCTACCGTTATGGTATTAAAATGTTATCTGAATTTAAGAATAAATAAAACTTATTCCCAGATTCAAAGTTGGAAGTTTGGGAATATTAATCACTCGGTATTTGCTCTCCAACCTATTGGGAAAGCGACACATCTGGTGGCGCTTTTGTATCAATATGTTCAAACGTTGTTGAATGGGTACTTCGAAACAAATCGCCGACACTAAATAGGTCGCCGTCGACGTGCATCGATGAGCGTCCGATTGAATTGCCAGTTTTTTTGTCTTCAATGGTTGTTAATTGTAAAGGATGGGCGGGTATATATCACAACAAGCCGAACGCAGCATATATTGTCCACACCATTGCGTAAAAAAGCAATACGGAAAAGCCCGGAGTGTGATGGAAACCGACAAGTTACTTTTGCAAGAACTCGGTTGTTAAAAGTGTGGAATGGCTTATCAAGATTAACTTGAAATATCTCTCGGAAGGAATTTTTATATGCAAAATGCGATTAATTTACCTCATATTTTGGCCTCGTCTGTCGATTTCGTGCTAACTCCATTTTTTGTGGGAAAATTCCATTATTTCCTTTTAACTTGCCCGTGTCTACGGAGCAGCTGCTTGCCGTTTCGTTTGACACTTCCTGTCGCCCCCCCCCCGCCCCCTCCCCACCGGCGGCCGGCCGGCGCCTCACAGGTCAATGAACCCGAGAATCGATGTCTCGAAGTTGACTGGAGCATTTCTCACGGCGTCGCCTGGGGCAGTGAGGAGCGGGGGACGGGGGGGGGGGGGGCGGAAGGGGGTCAGGTATCGCGCGGTGGTGGGAGGGGGGGGGGGGAGTGCCGCAGAGTCGTCTTGCCGGAGTCAGTTACCGGAGAAGAGTCGTCGTGTCGTGTGCTGTGTGGCTGGCGCTGCGTGAGACCAGGCTGGAAGTGAGTGGAAGCCCCGGCGGCAGAAGGGGCCTCGGAAGACACAGTGCGTGGAGGCGAGGTGAGAGGGATCAAGGCTATGTAAACCAGGTAGGACGCTCCGGCCGAAAAAAAGTGGCGACAACGCATCATTTAGCTGCAATGACACCCGATGCTTGTGACGCGGAAGAGGGTCACGCGACCGGCCGGCCGGTCGCCTACGTAGGGTTAACGTGCACGCCCCTCCCGTTGTTTTGTCCCTTGGTTCCCTCGTTTGTCGAATGTCGGCCGATTGTTAAACTTAAGATGTCTGTCTACCATAAATTAAGCTTTGTATTGGATGCAGTTACGAAAATTGCAATCCGACCCAAACTTTTTTACCCGCGCACTGCAGGGGGGTTGATTTCCGCCCCGCCCCCCCCCCCCCCCCCCCCCCCCCCCCTCCCACCCCTCAGTTTTTTTCTCGCAGATAGCGAAAACACGGCGGCGCGCAGCGCCGCCGGGTTTTGGCACACCTGTTAGGACATCAATTGCGCACACTTTGAGAGAAAATAACCTCGACATCTCGGGGTCAGGTCACCAGACTAGGTCAAGTGACCCCACCTCCAAAAATGTTTGCAGTTTTGCCAAAGCCAGAGTTTCTTACCGATCAGTTTGAAACGTACAGGATGTCATGAGGGCATCAGTACTTACAATGTGTATATCTCGGCATTTTGATATCGGTGACCTAAGGTCAGGTCAATTTTGTAACCTCCCCATCATAAGTCGATGGGGAAATATACAAATGCTTCCTATTTCACGGATAGGCATGATATTAGTCCAATTACTTCTGGACCATGCTATTATAGGATTTTCTTGATTATCCAAGTGTAATTTTTGTTCAGTGACCACTATAGGGTCAGTTGAGGTCATGCGAGGTCACCATCTCTTTTTTGTCAATAACTCCCGACATAATGCAGATAGAGAAATAAAACAAACAGACATGTGTTTGTCTCGTTGAGACGTCTTCCTTCCCATATGCAACATGCCCTACTTGGGTTACCACTTGACCTTGACCTGAGGTCGAATTTTTAAGTTTACTTAACAAGGGCACCATGTATATCATTCAAAGCGCCTTGACAAGATAAACACAATGGCGTGAACAGTTTTCCGTTATTTTGATTACGTAAAAAGTTAATAGCGAAAACCTATTTTGCAAAAAAAAAGCATTTGTTTACCTCTGGAGCCTCAAATATTGACCTGAGATCAATTTTGAGGAACCTTGGTTTTTTAAAATTGCACTGACTGGCGTTTGCTTTTTTCCGTTTGTTTCTAACTAGCATTGTTTCAGAGATATATGGGAATTTCTGGAGCGATGTCCTAAAACAGGAAAGCTGGCAAATTTGACCTTTGATGACCTGGTGACCTCAATTTTGACCTGAACTATACTTTCGATAGAACTTGTATCAAGCTATCAAATGACTTTTTCCGCTTGTCGCTACGCAGCTTAGTTTTCCGAGATCTCACTGGGGGGGGGGGGGCGGAAATCAACCCCCCTCCCCCTGCAGTTCGTGTTCGGCGCAAAGCCCTTGCAGTGCGCGGGTTAAGTTATGTTATTGGCCGAAAAAGTGCACCGCCCAGTGATTCTGGCCGGCCGCAATACGCAAGGGCGCCGCCACTTTCCAAAAGTTGGATGGGAGAGGCATTCTTAAGTCGATTCTTTCCATGCAACGCACATAGTTCTAATGTTAAAATCTTCACCTTGGAAACATTTTCCCAAAAAACGATTTGATTATATTTTGTAATACAATGTATTTTTATATCGTCAAAAACTGCCCTATATCGCGCCGATTCAGGACAGAAGGCCGTAAATTATTATTGTTTATCAAAACTATATGCATACTCTTTGAGTCATAGTCCTGATGTCAAGGCAATTTAAAAAATGGTTCAGCCAATCAGATTCGAAAGTAGTCGCGTAAGGATAGACTCGCATTAGAGATGTGCCAACCGGCGCCCGGCGGTTGGCTTGCTAGCACGAACTGTAAGCTGGTTTGCTGATGGTATATCCTCTGCCCGAGCTAGATTCAGCACCAGCACCACATTCTTTCGCCAGCACCGCATTCCTTCGCCAAAAAATCAAATATTCAGCTAGTCTTTTCAGTCGAGAAAGCTTGCAGATAGGGGTTTCCCAACACTGGCTACAAAACTGCTATCTCAGTTTAAAACTAATGTTGAAGGTGAACTATTTCCTTTACACCAGTGGCGTACCCAGGATTCACTCCAGGAGGGGCAATTTTTATCATAAGTATACCCATGGGGCATAAGTATACCCACACCCAAAACTCACCGGATTTGGACTACTATATTTTTTAGAGGGGTATATTTTCAGCATTTTTTGCTTTACAAAAAAAAAAATCATTTTTTTTCTCTCGAAATGGGGTCCTTCGGGCCATATTTCCAAAGGGGCACATACGGTCAAGGGGCACGTACGGACTTTCAGGAGGGGGCAATTGCCCTATTTGCCCCCCCCCCCCCCCCTTGGGTACGCCG
This sequence comes from Chirona hameri, assembly GCA_036785665.1. NCBI lineage: Eukaryota > Metazoa > Arthropoda > Thecostraca > Balanomorpha > Balanidae > Chirona > Chirona hameri. Next base: position 22,490 of record JAXIVJ010005038.1, read on the forward strand.
ATGGTTAACACGCACGTCGCTGCCGTTTTTTTTGTCGCTTGGTTTCTTCGTAAACCAGTCGATTGTTAAACTTATATATATTTCTGTCACAACTCACAAATTGAGTCATGTAGCGGATGTCGCTGAGAAAATTGTCATCCGACTCGAGCTATTTGAATTATGGGCCGACAAAGTTGACCGTCCTGTGGTTCACGCCGGCCGACCGGACAGCCACCACACCATATACTCAGCGATAACACTCAAACAGTCTGAATTTAAATCATGCGACACAAATTATGGCTAAGTAAATTTGCACCAAGCACACCTGATCAGTAAAACCAACTTGCTGCAACAAAAGCTGAGGTACTGTAATAATAGCCGCTGATAGTTATAGGCAAAGTACCTACAAAAACGGATATATTCGTATCCTTTTTGACGATTTTTTTTTACAAATCTGATTAGATCAGTCTAATCGGAATTAATTGACCTATCACATAAACATTTCCATATCTCTAAACATTTCCTCTTAACTGGAAACAAAGCCCCGAAAGGTTCCTAGACACCCATGCCCTGCGCCCTGCGGTTGACGCTACGTAAACAAATTATGTTCGGCTATTCTGACCCACCTCCTCATCAGCCGTCGACCAATGAGCGTCGAGAATGGCTCACGCTGATTGGTCAAGAAGCTGTCAGCAGTAAAATCTGGCTCAATCAGATACATGCACACGGCCGACCTGCGGACGCTGCTAATTTTTGTCGCACTTTTTGCTCATGTTAAAGAGGCGGAGCGGACCCCCGGAGAGGGATCCACTGCGGGGATCCACGGCGCCGCTGGGCGGTCGGAAGGCTGCGGTGCCGTGCGTGTGCGTGTGCAGGGGCGGATCCAGGGGGGCAAAGGGGGCATGCCCCCTCCAAAGGTCCTGAAACTATGATTCCCCGAAACGGTCGGACGTACAGTTGTTAAAATTGCCTTTGCAGCAGTCAAATCCAGCTATCCAAAGTGAAAAAACTTCAAAATTTCGCGCCCGCCGCTTCGCGGCATGACACAATACGCAATTGCTTATACAAATTTGGCAAATGGGAAAATTAATTCATTAAGTCTGGCAGAGTCTCTCCTTGTCGGTACCTAATTGCTAGCCCCCGCGCCCACTCCCTTCATAAAATATTAACTGTCATGCGGGCTTCATGTTTAGCTAGTCTCGCGGACATCGGCACCCGGAAGCTGCTCCAGCGGTGCCTAACTTACTGGACCGAAGAGCTGTTCGTGAGACCAGGCCAGGACCATCTCCCCAAGCGATCTCGCCCTAGGCTCCTCCAGATCCGCAGGGACTATTTGTGCGCGGAAAAGTCGTTCTGCCTCTTGCTGCTTTCAAACCATTTGCACTGTTACCAGTTGTTTGTTACAGTTCGGTACATATGTATACAGTTATTATTATCATATGTACTATTGAGCGCTGACTGCCACCGGTCATCGTGATTTACTATCCGAGGAATATGTATCTGAAAAATTACCTTATTTCAGGGCCTCCCGTGAGTATTTTGGACTGGGTGGGAATTTTGGCGAAGTGGGCTTAGGTTATGTGGAGGGGCACGGGCGGCTCCAGGGGGCCCTTTAGCCCTAAGGGGGGAGGGGGCAACATGGTTTTTTGTTGTCCTCCCTTTTGCTCCAGTCTCATTTCCTCGTGATACCCCTATGGTCTGGTTCAAATAGCAAAATAGTGTTCCAGCCTTCCAAAACCTCAAATTTCGTGCCTTTTGGCGGCGCAATTGTTATGTGACCGTCAATTTCTGCTCAATATTGATACTTGTGACGTTTGAAGACAGTTATGTGAATATTTTCTTCTCGACTCTACACTAGCAAAATCATGCTTGTACACCTTGCAACCGGCGAAGATTGGCAGCGCCCCAAACCGCTTGGAACATTTAGGGTTTCAAATAGTAATCATATATCAAATTGAAAAAAAAATATATATATAAAAAAGTATATTGGGAGCTAAACCGATCGTATCCAGTCTATGATACTCGTAGGCATTATTTTGCTCTGTTAAAAATGCAGTAAATGTCCATTCACAAATCTGTGAATCAAACTAATTAATTATTAATTAAACCTAGGCAGAGGAATTGTTCGCGCCGCTTCGAGGGCGAAACAAAATCCACAACTCATTACTAGCCGTCAGTAACTAAGTGTCGCATTTGCCGTAAATTACGTATTTCAATAACTCAGTATTTTCTCTTGTTGCCAATATTCTAAGGCTTCTCGGTTTACTTCTGGGATTCGAAGGGCTTCTCTCTGGTTTTAATGGAGTTGTGAGGGCATCCTTGCCAGGCACCCCTCTGCTCAGTTCTTCGTCTGTATCATTTTCTCTGCTGCTGACCGGAGTTCCCGTGGCCCCAACACGAAGAAGTAGCTGCGCCCGAAGCAGGACCACAGCACAGAAACGCGAAACTCTCGCCAGTATCCCCGCAACAATGATTACGTGCTATATAAATATATATTTGATTTGATTATATCGGTGTGTGTGTGTGGCGGATGTAAATAAATGTGTGGGTGTGCAGTTAATATTGCTACCGGTACGAACCACCAATCAACAGGTGTGCCTTTTCAAGACGAGTGTCTGTATTATTTTCAGTTGAAAATCCAATGAAAATTGACATTTATGGTCAATAATATTAATAGCTCATCGCAAACTTGGCGCAAGACGGCGTAATGCAAGAACAAACATTGGCGCAATTGAATCGCTATATTGCAGGTACCGCGACCAGCCACCAATCGTGAACATGCGTAGTTTCACGAAGCATCTTTTTGTAATTTTCAATTGAAAATCGGTTCAAAATTACCCAAGTTATTTACTCAAAACCTGAAGTCGCGTGTATAATAGGGGCATACATTCTGGATGTGCTTCTACTGCAGCGAAGATTGCAGTTACAGGTACGAACCACCCAGCAAAAGATGTGCATTTTCAAGATGAGTGTCGGCATTATTTTCAATTGGAAATCAAAAGAAAATTGACTAAGTTATGACTAATAATATTTATAGCTTATGAACAAATGATGCGTTTCGGTGGAGGTCGGTTCAAATAGCGAAAACGAAGGGCGGTAGGAATACTAATGACGTATGCGAAACGTTACATGTCCCTTTAAAATATAACCAAATATACCCAACGATTTTTCCGTTGAAACTCGGCAACTAGGTCGTTTTGGAAGGAAAAATTTCTGATTTAGAGATTTATCGGTACTCACGACAATCTGGCTATCTCAGTTAAAATATAATGTTAAAGGTTCACTATTCCCTTTAACCCTCTCCCAACGGGGGGGGGGTCATAAAACGACCCCCCTGAGGTTTTTCTTGTATAACTTTTTACACATGCGGTGCATCTTGCTGCAATTTTTAGTACCTGAGTGTACAATAATTATACGTATTCTGTAAAAATTGGATTGAAATCGATTGAGAAATGTGGGAGATGTTTTAATGATGTTGATGTCATGTTGTCATGTCATGTCATGTTGATGTCATGTTGTCAATGTCATGTTGGTGGAAAACCGATAAATGTTTGAAAAATCGTAGAAAACAGAGTTTTGAAGCAAATTGCAAACGCAATTAAACAAAGATGTACAATGTCGCTTTCTTTAAAATGGCAATCTCGGATCTTCGAAATTTGTTTTTTTGACTCCTAAAATGAACAAAAACTTTTTTTTTTAATCAATCAAAATTTTCAAAGATGTTTAAAAAAACTGAATGTATATGAGAGAACTGAGTATGGACAATACTCTAACCAAATTTCAAAGCAATATCTCTATTTTTGACTGAGTGATAGCTCCCTAAGTGTTAAGAAACTTATAACGTCATTTTTAAAAATAAAAATGAGTTTTTTTGACCAGATACGAATAAATAGTTAACTTTTCTGTATTTCTGAGACGAAACTGGTCTAGGAACATGCCTTTTTATTTACATTTATAATTGTCTAATTTTGAGTTTTTCTGACAGAGCAAAATCGCTGTTCTGGACGTGGTCGATCGAGGTTATTCACTTGACCTGGAAGGTCACTCGTTGACCCGAAACCTCAAAATTGCATACTGTTAGATTCTAAACATGACAGGCAACATGTTGATTCTTACTGCGTTGCTCTATCTTGGTTTGGAAGTTAACAAGGGGATCTTTTTAGGACCCCCCCCCCCCCCCCGTAGGGCGAAGGTGAAAGAAGCTCTTTGTGCGAGGATTAAATACACGGATTAGCAAATTGGGGTAAATTTTTTCCTCATTTCAGCCGACCCCCCCCCCCCCCCCCCCATACACACACACACTCACAAATTATCAGCGAGCCCCTGGGTACAACTGCAAATTGGCATAGTTTTCCTCAGTTTAAGGCAATGTCGGAACAATACAAACTACAAGCTGACATCTTCCCTTTTTCGATATCCCAAAAGGTCGTAAGGCTGAACAAACACACCACAACATCAAAATAAAGAAATCATTAGAAATCGTGTGGTTGCAAAATAAAGAGGCCACAATCCGGGAAGAAATTCGACATTGGGGTAGGTAAGGTCCGCTAAAAACGGCTTGCCCCCCCCCCCCCCCAAAAAAAAAATGCCGGCTGGATCCGCCCTTGTTCGTGTGCGTGTTCGCGTGTCATTGCTCGTGCGTTTATGCGTTCGGTTTGGGACTGATTGAGGCGATGGTTTTGTGGCTGTGAGCTGTTCAAGAGGTGATTAAGTTTTGCCTGGTTCAGGTTGTAGGTGAATTAAAGGGATATTACCACCTCTCAGGCCAATAACGGGTGTCCACTAATTATTGAGAATTACTGTGTTTGTTGCCGGGCTGCTGTTGGACTTTCCCCGAGCTGACGGATACTGTATGTTTGCTGAGGGGCTGTTGTTGGACTTTCCCCGAGCTGACGGATACCGTATGTTTGTTGCCAGGCTGCTGTTAGACTTGCCCCGAGCTGACGGATGTTTGTTGAGGGGCTGCTGTTGGACTTGCCCCAAGCTGACGGATGTTTGTTGAGGGGCTGCTGTTGGACTTGCCCCGAGCTGACGGATACCGTATGTTTGTTGACGGGCTGCTGTTGGACTTGCCCCGAGCTGACGGATACCGTATGTTTGTTGCAGGTTCTCCCGTCACTGTGGAGGCCTTCTTCATGAAGGTGAGTCTGAAGGCAGTGAAGGAAGGTGAGTCTGAAGGCAGTGAAGGAAGGTGAGTCTGAAGGCAGCGAAGGAAGGTGAGTCTGAAGGCAGTGAAGGAAGGTGAGTCTGAAGGCAGTGAAGGAAGGTGAGTCTGAAGGCAGTGAAGGAAGGTGAGTCTGAAGGCAGTGAAGGAAGGTGAGTCTGAAGGCAGTGAAGGAAGGTGAGTCTGGAGGCAGCGAAGGAAGGTGAGTCTGCAGGCAGTGAAGGAAGGTGAGTCTGAAGGCAGTGAAGGAAGGTGAGTCTGAAGGCAGTGAAGGAAGGCGAGTCTGAAGGCAGTGAATGGAGGCGAGTCTGAGGGCAGTGAAGGAAGGTGAGTCTGAAGGCAGTGCAGGAAGGCGAGTCTGAAGGCCGTGAATGCACAGCGTCATCAGTGTGTTTCGGACCTAATATTTGCATTTAGGTGCATTGCGTTCCGTACCTGAAGCCGACTTTTGATACCGCAACCGTCTGGTTCAAAACCAAGTCAGGTGCCGGTGTATGTCTGTTGAAAAAAAAAACTAAAGATTTCGTTAAACAGAAGCCCAGTATTTTACAAACCCTTCGTTCACGTAGTTTTGTTAGCATTTTTGTTTCAACTTTCAACATAACATTTTCCCGTGACCAACAACCCACCCTCGTCTTGTTTTGAGCTTTCTAACGCCGTCTTTTCCTTTTTCGTAACCTTTTTACTTTCCGAGTTAGATTATATTTATTTCTCCCGAAATAGCATTAACTGCAACGGCGGAGGAAGCCGATGGATACATATGACGTCACGCTCTGACGTCATGATCACATAGAATCGCCGGATGACTACCTCCTATATATGGCCTTGCCCACACCCCTGGAAAGAGCCACACCCTGGTGGCTAAATATAACTCTCGGCTACATAATCCATGCAGTAATATCCGAATTGCGCTATTATACTCCGCTACCAATATTGTTGGCAATCCCAGTTAAAGCGGGGCTAACCGTCGTAGCGTTTTTACACCCAAACCATGGAAACCCAAACCCAAACCATTATCACCCAAACCAATGGAATTGGGCATTGATCCAACTTAAGCCGAGCCTGGGTGATGCTTGTTCCAGTTCTACCGCACCGATTTGCTGATGCCAAATGTTTCGAATCTTGGAACGATGTCTTCGGTGCCGTTATTTATGCAGATTTAGCTGCGCGTGATTCGTACCTTCTGTTCACGCGTTGTTTTTCTCCCGCGCGTGTCTCGTGTTTTTCGCCGGAAGCGCCTCCGCCTCCGTCGTCAGTCTGATTCGAGATAGAAGATCGAACCATGACGAAACGCGTCACTTCTGGTTTTTCAGATCGAGTCCGACACCAACACGCGCATCCAATGGCCGAGGGACTGCTCCAACTCGTCGAAACGAGGTGAGGACGATAGACGATAGACGATAGACGATAGACGATAGACGATAGACGATAGACGATAGACGATAGACGATAGACGATAGACGATAGACGATAGACGATAGACGATAGACGATAGACGATAGACGATAGACGATAGACGATAGACGATAGACGATAGACGATAGACGATAGACGATAGACGATAGACGATAGACGATAGACGATAGACGATAGACGATAGACGATAGACGATAGACGATAGACGATAGACGATAGACGATAGACGATAGACGATAGACGATAGACGATAGACGATAGACGATAGACGATAGACGATAGACGATAGACGATAGACGATAGACGATAGACGATAGACGATAGACGATAGACGATAGACGATAGACGATAGACGATAGACGATAGACGATAGACGATAGACGATAGACGATAGACGATAGACGATAGACGATAGACGATAGACGATAGACGATAGACGATAGACGATAGACGATAGACGATAGACGATAGACGATAGACGATAGACGATAGACGATAGACGATAGACGATAGACGATAGACGATAGACGATAGACGATAGACGATAGACGATAGACGATAGACGATAGACGATAGACGATAGACGATAGACGATAGACGATAGACGATAGACGATAGACGATAGACGATAGACGATAGACGATAGACGATAGACGATAGACGATAGACGATAGACGATAGACGATAGACGATAGACGATAGACGATAGACGATAGACGATAGACGATAGACGATAGACGATAGACGATAGACGATAGACGATAGACGATAGACGATAGACGATAGACGATAGACGATAGACGATAGACGATAGACGATAGACGATAGACGATAGACGATAGACGATAGACGATAGACGATAGACGATAGACGATAGACGATAGACGATAGACGATAGACGATAGACGATAGACGATAGACGATAGACGATAGACGATAGACGATAGACGATAGACGATAGACGATAGACGATAGACGATAGACGATAGACGATAGACGATAGACGATAGACGATAGACGATAGACGATAGACGATAGACGATAGACGATAGACGATAGACGATAGACGATAGACGATAGACGATAGACGATAGACGATAGACGATAGACGATAGACGATAGACGATAGACGATAGACGATAGACGATAGACGATGGACTATGGACTATGGACTATGGACTATGGACTATGGACGATAGACGATAGACGATAGACTATAGACTATAGACTATAGACTATAGACTATAGACTATAGACTATAGACTATAGACTATAGACTATAGACTATAGACTATAGACTATAGACTATAGACTATAGACTATGGACTATGGACTATGGACTATGGACTATGGACTATGGACTATGGACTATGGACTATGGACTATGGACTATGGACTATGGACTATGGACTATGGACTATGGACTATGGACTATGGACTATGGACTATGGACTATGGACTATGGACTATGGACTATGGACTATGGACTATGGACTATGGACTATGGACTATGGACTATGGACTATGGACTATGGACTATGGACTATGGACTATGGACTATGGACTATGGACTATGGACTATGGACTATGGACTATGGACTATGGACTATGGACTATGGACTATGGACTATGGACTATGGACTATGGACTATGGACTATGGACTATGGACTATGGACTATGGACTATGGACTATGGACTATGGACTATGGACTATGGACTATGGACTATGGACTATGGACTATGGACTATGGACTATGGACTATGGACTATGGACTATGGACTATGGACTATGGACTATGGACTATGGACTATGGACTATGGACTATGGACTATGGACTATGGACTATGGACTATGGACTATGGACTATGGACTATGGACTATGGACTATGGACTATGGACTATGGACTATGGACTATGGACTATGGACTATGGACTATGGACTATGGACTATGGACTATGGACTATGGACTATGGACTATGGACTATGGACTATGGACTATGGACTATGGACTATGGACTATGGACTATGGACTATGGACTATGGACTATGGACTATGGACTATGGACTATGGACTATGGACTATGGACTATGGACTATGGACTATGGACTATGGGACTATGGACTATGGACTATGGACTATGGACTATGGACTATGGACTATGGACTATGGACTATGGACTATGGACTATGGACTATGGACTATGGACTATGGACTATGGACTATGGACTATGGACTATGGACTATGGACTATGGACTATGGACTATGGACTATGGACTATGGACTATGGACTATGGACTATGGACTATGGACTATGGACTATGGACTATGGACTATGGACTATGGACTATGGACTATGGACTATGGACTATGGACTATGGACTATGGACTATGGACTATGGACTATGGACTATGGACTATGGACTATGGACTATGGACTATGGACTATGGACTATGGACTATGGACTATGGACTATGGACTATGGACTATGGACTATGGACTATGGACTATGGACTATGGACTATGGACTATGGACTATGGACTATGGACTATGGACTATGGACTATGGACTATGGACTATGGACTATGGACTATGGACTATGGACTATGGACTATGGACTATGGACTATGGACTATGGACTATGGACTATGGACTATGGACTATGGACTATGGACTATGGACTATGGACTATGGACTATGGACTATGGACTATGGACTATGGACTATGGACTATGGACTATGGACTATGGACTATGGACTATGGACTATGGACTATGGACTATGGACTATGGACTATGGACTATGGACTATGGACTATGGACTATGGACTATGGACTATGGACTATGGACTATGGACTATGGACTATGGACTATGGACTATGGACTATGGACTATGGACTATGGACTATGGACTATGGACTATGGACTATGGACTATGGACTATGGACTATGGACTATGGACTATGGACTATGGACTATGGACTATGGACTATGGACTATGGACTATGGACTATGGACTATGGACTATGGACTATGGACTATGGACTATGGACTATGGACTATGGACTATGGACTATGGACTATGGACTATGGACTATGGACTATGGACTATGGACTATGGACTATGGACTATGGACTATGGACTATGGACTATGGACTATGGACTATGGACTATGGACTATGGACTATGGACTATGGACTATGGACTATGGACTATGGACTATGGACTATGGACTATGGACTATGGACTATGGACTATGGACTATGGACTATGGACTATGGACTATGGACTATGGACTATGGACTATGGACTATGGACTATGGACTATGGACTATGGACTATGGACTATGGACTATGGACTATGGACTATGGACTATGGACTATGGACTATGGACTATGGACTATGGACTATGGACTATGGACTATGGACTATGGACTATGGACTATGGACTATGGACTATGGACTATGGACTATGGACTATGGACTATGGACTATGGACTATGGACTATGGACTATGGACTATGGACTATGGACTATGGACTATGGACTATGGACTATGGACTATGGACTATGGACTATGGACTATGGACTATGGACTATGGACTATGGACTATGGACTATGGACTATGGACTATGGACTATGGACTATGGACTATGGACTATGGACTATGGACTATGGACTATGGACTATGGACTATGGACTATGGACTATGGACTATGGACTATGGACTATGGACTATGGACTATGGACTATGGACTATGGACTATGGACTATGGACTATGGACTATGGACTATGGACTATGGACTATGGACTATGGACTATGGACTATGGACTATGGACTATGGACTATGGACTATGGACTATGGACTATGGACTATGGACTATGGACTATGGACTATGGACTATGGACTATGGACTATGGACTATGGACTATGGACTATGGACTATGGACTATGGACTATGGACTATGGACTATGACTATGGACTATGGACTATGGACTATGGACTATGGACTATGGACTATGGACTATGGACTATGGACTATGGACTATGGACTATGGACTATGGACTATGGACTATGGACTATGGACTATGGACTATGGACTATGGACTATGGACTATGGACTATGGACTATGGACTATGGACTATGGACTATGGACTATGGACTATGGACTATGGACTATGGACTATGGACTATGGACTATGGACTATGGACTATGGACTATGGACTATGGGACTATGGACTATGGACTATGGACTATGGACTATGGACTATGGACTATGGACTATGGACTATGGACTATGGACTATGGACTATGGACTATGGACTATGGACTATGGACTATGGACTATGGACTATGGACTATGGACTATGGACTATGGACTATGGACTATGGACTATGGGACTATGGACTATGGACTATGGGACTATGGACTATGGACTATGGACTATGGACTATGAGGACTATGGACTATGGACTATGGACTATGGACTATGGACTATGGACTATGGACTATGGACTATGGACTATGGACTATGGACTATGGACTATGGACTATGGACTATGGACTATGGACTATGGACTATGGACTATGGACTATGGACTATGGACTATGGACTATGGACTATGGACTATGGACTATGGACTATGGACTATGGACTATGGACTATGGACTATGGACTATGGACATGGACTATGGACTATGGACTATGGACTATGGACTATGGACTATGGACTATGGACTATGGACTATGGACTATGGACTATGGACTATGGACTATGGACTATGGACTATGGACTATGGACTATGGACTATGGACTATGGACTATGGACTATGGACTATGGACTATGGACTATGGACTATGGACTATGGACTATGGACTATGGACTATGGACTATGGACTATGGACTATGGACTATGGACTATGGACTATGGACTATGGACTATGGACTATGGACTATGGACTATGGACTATGGACTATGGACTATGGACTATGGACTATGGACTATGGACTATGGACTATGGACTATGGACTATGGACTATGGACTATGGACTATGGACTATGGACTATGGACTATGGACTATGGACTATGGACTATGGACTATGGACTATGGACTATGGACTATGGACTATGGACTATGGACTATGGACTATGGACTATGGACTATGGACTATGGACTATGGACTATGGACTATGGACTATGGACTATGGACTATGGACTATGGACTATGGACTATGGACTATGGACTATGGACTATGGACTATGGACTATGGACTATGGACTATGGACTATGGACTATGGACTATGGACTATGGACTATGGACTATGGACTATGGACTATGGACTATGGACTATGGACTATGGACTATGGACTATGGACTATGGACTATGGACTATGGACTATGGACTATGGACTATGGACTATGGACTATGGACTATGGACTATGGACTATGGACTATGGACTATGGACTATGGACTATGGACTATGGACTATGGACTATGGACTATGGACTATGGACTATGGACTATGGACTATGGACTATGGACTATGGACTATGGACTATGGACTATGGACTATGGACTATGGACTATGGACTATGGACTATGGACTATGGACTATGGACTATGGACTATGGACTATGGACTATGGACTATGGACTATGGACTATGGACTATGGACTATGGACTATGGACTATGGACTATGGACTATGGACTATGGACTATGGACTATGGACTATGGACTATGGACTATGGACTATGGACTATGGACTATGGACTATGGACTATGGACTATGGACTATGGACTATGGACTATGGACTATGGACTATGGACTATGGACTATGGACTATGGACTATGGACTATGGACTATGGACTATGGACTATGGACTATGGACTATGGACTATGGACTATGGACTATGGACTATGGACTATGGACTATGGACTATGGACTATGGACTATGGACTATGGACTATGGACTATGGACTATGGACTATGGACTATGGACTATGGACTATGGACTATGGACTATGGACTATGGACTATGGACTATGGACTATGGACTATGGACTATGGACTATGGACTATGGACTATGGACTATGGACTATGGACTATGGACTATGGACTATGGACTATGGACTATGGACTATGGACTATGGACTATGGACTATGGACTATGGACTATGGACTATGGACTATGGACTATGGACTATGGACTATGGACTATGGACTATGGACTATGGACTATGGACTATGGACTATGGACTATGGACTATGGACTATGGACTATGGACTATGGACTATGGACTATGGACTATGGACTATGGACTATGGACTATGGACTATGGACTATGGACTATGGACTATGGACTATGGACTATGGACTATGGACTATGGACTATGGACTATGGACTATGGACTATGGACTATGGACTATGGACTATGGACTATGGACTATGGACTATGGACTATGGACTATGGACTATGGACTATGGACTATGGACTATGGACTATGGACTATGGACTATGGACTATGGACTATGGACTATGGACTATGGACTATGGACTATGGACTATGGACTATGGACTATGGACTATGGACTATGGACTATGGACTATGGACTATGGACTATGGACTATGGACTATGGACTATGGACTATGGACTATGGACTATGGACTATGGACTATGGACTATGGACTATGGACTATGGACTATGGACTATGGACTATGGACTATGGACTATGGACTATGGACTATGGACTATGGACTATGGACTATGGACTATGGACTATGGACTATGGACTATGGACTATGGACTATGGACTATGGACTATGGACTATGGACTATGGACTATGGACTATGGACTATGGACTATGGACTATGGACTATGGACTATGGACTATGGACTATGGACTATGGACTATGGACTATGGACTATGGACTATGGACTATGGACTATGGACTATGGACTATGGACTATGGACTATGGACTATGGACTATGGACTATGGACTATGGACTATGGACTATGGACTATGGACTATGGACTATGGACTATGGACTATGGACTATGGACTATGGACTATGGACTATGGACTATGGACTATGGACTATGGACTATGGACTATGGACTATGGACTATGGACTATGGACTATGGACTATGGACTATGGACTATGGACTATGGACTATGGACTATGGACTATGGACTATGGACTATGGACTATGGACTATGGACTATGGACTATGGACTATGGACTATGGACTATGGACTATGGACTATGGACTATGGACTATGGACTATGGACTATGGACTATGGACTATGGACTATGGACTATGGACTATGGACTATGGACTATGGACTATGGACTATGGACTATGGACTATGGACTATGGACTATGGACTATGGACTATGGACTATGGACTATGGACTATGGACTATGGACTATGGACTATGGACTATGGACTATGGACTATGGACTATGGACTATGGACTATGGACTATGGACTATGGACTATGGACTATGGACTATGGACTATGGACTATGGACTATGGACTATGGACTATGGACTATGGACTATGGACTATGGACTATGGACTATGGACTATGGACTATGGACTATGGACTATGGACTATGGACTATGGACTATGGACTATGGACTATGGACTATGGACTATGGACTATGGACTATGGACTATGGACTATGGACTATGGACTATGGACTATGGACTATGGACTATGGACTATGGACTATGGACTATGGACTATGGACTATGGACTATGGACTATGGACTATGGACTATGGACTATGGACTATGGACTATGGACTATGGACTATGGACTATGGACTATGGACTATGGACTATGGACTATGGACTATGGACTATGGACTATGGACTATGGACTATGGACTATGGACTATGGACTATGGACTATGGACTATGGACTATGGACTATGGACTATGGACTATGGACTATGGACTATGGACTATGGACTATGGACTATGGACTATGGACTATGGACTATGGACTATGGACTATGGACTATGGACTATGGACTATGGACTATGGACTATGGACTATGGACTATGGACTATGGACTATGGACTATGGACTATGGACTATGGACTATGGACTATGGACTATGGACTATGGACTATGGACTATGGACTATGGACTATGGACTATGGACTATGGACTATGGACTATGGACTATGGACTATGGACTATGGACTATGGACTATGGACTATGGACTATGGACTATGGACTATGGACTATGGACTATGGACTATGGACTATGGACTATGGACTATGGACTATGGACTATGGACTATGGACTATGGACTATGGACTATGGACTATGGACTATGGACTATGGACTATGGACTATGGACTATGGACTATGGACTATGGACTATGGACTATGGACTATGGACTATGGACTATGGACTATGGACTATGGACTATGGACTATGGACTATGGACTATGGACTATGGACTATGGACTATGGACTATGGACTATGGACTATGGACTATGGACTATGGACTATGGACTATGGACTATGGACTATGGACTATGGACTATGGACTATGGACTATGGACTATGGACTATGGACTATGGACTATGGACGACCGAGGGCGATATACGGCGGCGCCAGTCGGTGGTATGATTATCGTCAATTGTATTTGTCATAGGCGTCGCCATGGGGGGGGGGGGCAATTTGCACCCCCAACCTCTGACCGGCTGCCTCCTGAGGTCGATACAGACCGGGATAATTTTACGCTCGGAAAAAGTGGAATAGGTTGGTGAAGCCGGAGGCTGGCACCTACGCCAAATATGCTTATTTTGTAAAATGTTATTTCATTTTTCCTAGCAAGAAAAATGAAACGTTTTCCTTATTTTGGTAGCTCACGTCTACCAGCCAGTCCCCCCCCCCCCCCCTCCCCGACTAAAACTCATGTGGGCGCCAATTGCATTGATCTTTCATAAATCGCAGTTGCCCATTTGAGAATATTAGCTCGTGGTACTAGGAATTTGACGTGTGGTGGATTAGCGTCCGTTATACGTAAAGGGAACTGTTCATTTAATTTATGCCAGCCAAAGGAGTTTATTCATTTAAGCAGGTTTAAAGGGATATTGCCACCTCCGGAGGATTTCTAAAAAGCAACTTAAATGAATGGTGGGGATCAACAATCGTGTATGCTCAATCTCAAACTTGCTCTTGCAGCACCTAAGTCAGGGAGGGTATCGGCAATTTATTTTGTATTTATTTCTGACTCCAAAACGTTGGTCCCAGCTGTGATCAGTACAAGATCCATGATGGCCGCTCTCATCCAGTTTGTCTGTGAAATTGGCGCCCGCCAAAAGTCTAAGCGTCCGAATTCGCAGAGACTTGACCTTGAAAAGTATATCTGTGTTATAAGGTATTGGTCATTCTCCTACGGCCCCAAAGTCGAGCCATAGCCATTCTGGCTATTTTATTCATGTTGTATTATGAAAGAGGCTATAGTTGTTGACAATATAATTAACTGTATACGCATTTTAATTTTAAAGTGCACTGACTGAATGGTGATGTTTAGTTTGCAATATTCCAAAGCAAATCAGTCCTCAAAGAAGTGATTCTAAATAGTGATGAGGCGACTCCAATTTTACGAATGTGTGCCAATCATTGGTGGTGCAATTTTTTTGTTTGTATCTAATGGGGGGGGGGGGAGTTTCGGGAACCAAATTTTGCAGGTGAAATTGGACACGCTTAATCTACCGATTCACACCAACAACTCCATATTGGCCTGCGAGGTTGCCCCTTTGGCCTGCGAGGTCCCTAACCGACCGGAATGATGGGCTAATTTTAGCTCTTGACAGTGAATTCGTTACCGAGTGCTTGCTGAGTACTGACCGTCAAAAGCGTGGAACGCTTATAAACTTAAACTTTAAATATATTTCGGTAGGAATGTTTATATGCAAAATGTGATCAATTTACAATATATTTTGGTCTCGTCTGTCGATTTCAAGGAATAACTCCATTTGTGTAGGGAAGGGTGAACATTTCCATTTAACCGTATTCCCTGCGGGCGGTCAGAATTACGTTAACCTGCGGGGGGGGGGGGGGCAGATTCTGCCCCCCCCCCCTCCCAGAGATCTCGAGAACCGCTCGGTCGATTTCGATGGGGAAAACTCTATTCGATTCGTCATGACAAGATCTTTTTTTGGACCACGAAATTTTTGTTTTGTGCAAAAATGGGGGCCAAGGGGGGCAAAAATCCGAAAATTCTGGGTGTTTTTTTAAAGGTCATTGCGGCCATGTGGCTCGATCGATTTTCATGCTCCAAACGTTTTTGAGCTTCAAATGTACTGGTATTTAATATTAAAAGACAAAAAACTAAATAAAAATCATAGGCGTATTCAGGGAATGTAAAATGGGGGATTTTCTGGGGGAAAATATGTGCTGTTCGTGATTGTTTGGTACGACATAAACGTCACATGTGGGCATAATATGCTGCAATTTGTTAAATTTGATATATTGCGCATAGGCGGATCCAGGCAAAAAAAAACATGAGGGGCACCATGCGCGTAACGCTTTTATCATCTTACTAATTTGAAGTTGGACCTAATTTGAAGATAGGTATCTCAGGTATCGCCTCCCATTTTTTATCCTGAGTGCGCCTTTGCCCCAACAATATTTACAATCCCCGTATCTATGATGCATATTACATTGCAATTGTTTCTGACGCATTTATTGCACTGCAAACCACGAAGGAAGTATTCGACGCAAAATCGCATTCGTAACACCCTCCCCAAAATCAGGAGCCTGGAACCGCCTCTGCTGGACCGATTTTTTCAAAATTGTCGACACGCGCCATTCAATTTTGGGAAAAGTCGCAACGTTTCAGGACGCTAAGCCTAACGGTTTAGAAGCAGCAAGTGAAAAACCACCGGGGCAGAATCTGCCCCCGCAGGGAATAGGGTTAGGGTAGATACAATTCCACTGGTTTCTACGCCGATCCTATTGTCTGTTCCATTTAATTACGAACTTAACTCAAAGAGCACCAAACCTATTTGCACGCTTTATTTGCAGCGCAGGGCATTGGCAGATGTCATGATATTCAAAATAACGTTAGTGTTTTGTTTATCACGCACAAGGAGGGAACTGAAACATGTGCTGTGATGTCATGATCAGGATGACAGTTGGCTGGTAAGCTGATACATTAGTTTGTGATTGCCGCATCTGATGACCAGAACACAATTTCCTTGAAATGTATTTTAATTTTGTTAAGATTATTTCTGTCCAGATAAGTTATTGGCGGTTTTAATAAAGCGAACAATATTCTGAACTTGATGAAATGATTATGAACTTGATTATGAACTTATGCACTTGATGAACTTTGAAGATTGATCGCTGGATGTAAATAATTGACTACCTACCCAATGTGAGCATGTAACAATGGTATTTGATTTTACGGCAAGCTAACGTAAGTGGCTTTTATTATTTGGTACGTGCTGGTATAAACCATGGTGGCATACATTAATTTATTCCAGCCGGTTTAAACCATGGTTTAAACCAGGCTTAACCCGCCAGTTACTGGGGTATATTCCATAGCGCGACTTACTGGGGGGGGGGGGGGGGCTATTGTTTGCCCCCTCCCCCCTCGGATCTCCGGAACTACTGGACCGATTGTACAAATTAAAACGGCATTCGATAGCCCTGGGAAATTTATCGAGGAAAACTTCACATTGTTTACCTCAGTCACCAATGACGTCACAGGTAAGGTCAAGTACAAAATGTTTGACCGTATCAAAAGGTCTCGATGGATGGAATTGTCGCGCAAAATTGCGATATTAAACGCATAAACGGTCGATAAATCGGTATGATTCGTGTGTCGTGACACTTCTAAGTACCATTCTAAGCTGTTTATGACCTTTTGTCAGGTCAAGGTCATCCGAGGTCACGAGGTCAAACTGCAGATTAGTCATTAGACTTAACACATGTTTATGTTTTTTTTTCTCGTCTAGAACGCGAAAAATTACCTTAGAACATTGTTTGTTTCATATAAATAGAAGTAAAAAGCAAAAACGGAAATGCATTTTTTATGCATGGTAATGCTGTGAGAGGTGGTCGATTTTTGGCATTTAAAGGTCATAAGTCAGTCATTTATGAAGATATCGACTTCAAATTTGGTACACATATTCACCGACCACGTCTCAATAACATATAATCCGGTTTTTGGCAAATTCTGAATTTTTGTTAGACAATTTTGTTTTAAAAAAAATGTATTTGGATTTCTCAAAATTTTAAATTTAAACCAATCAAAAATCTGATATGCATTTTTATAGACCGATCTATTGTCAGTAATTTGATGGAGACAATTGAATTTATCTCGAACATTGTATCTTTGACAGTGTTTTCCGCAAACCAAAATTTTGGAACGAAAACCGGAGAGCATGACGTCACTCTGACGTCTTTTTCGGTTGACCTATCATAACCTCAATTTTTTCCTTTGGCCAACATGTGTATAATTGATGTGAGAGAAGGTACTGCAAGATTGGTGGCGATACTGGTGTTGGTTTAGGAATTATTGCAAAATAACTGGAGGGGGACAAAACATACCGACTTTTAACCCTGGTCGTAAGGCAGCTGTTTAGGCCATTCAAACGACTTTGAGGTCATTGCGTATAGCTACATATATCGGTACATGTAATCTGGATCTAATTTGGAAATACTACGAACAGGGGTTTACAGCCAAATCACTTGTATTATCGTGTATGAGCTCATGAATATTCCTTCCAATTGGACACGGCGCTGCGTACGTCTGTTTTAGACTGTGCGTGGGGGGTTAGTGGGTGTTGTGACGTCAAAACTAACGTGCGGTAGCGTGAGTCTGATCTGTCTGTGACGTCAGACTGACGTGATATGACGCCAGACTGTCCTAATATGACGTCAGAATGACGTGATGGCGTTGTACAGACGTGGAGACGTCATACTGACCAAGTGTGACGTCATGCTGAGCTGGTGTGACATTATGTCCTTATTGGACGCCGTGTGAACTGTTATGTCGTCACAATAGCCATGTGTAGCGTCGTACTGGTATGGTGTGACGTCATACCGACATGTTGTGGCGTCATACTGATGTGACGTGACGTCATACATGTGTGTCATGACGTCATACTGACTTAATTTGGCGTCATAGTGACGCAGTGTGACGTCATGATGCCGTGTTGTGACGTCATGTCGTTGTGACTTAATGATGACGTGCTGTGACGTCATGCTGACATGTTGTGACGTCATATTGACGTGTTATGACGTCAGACCCGCAGGTGCGCGTGATCGGCCTCTCGGGTGATGTGGACGCAGCCCGCTCCATCATCCACCGCGAACTCGGCATCAGGGTGAGGGTCCATCAGGGTGAGGGTCCATCAGGGTGAGGGTCCATCAGGGTGAGGGTCCATCAGGGTGAGGGTGAGGGTCCATCAGGGTGAGGGTGAGGGTCCATCAGGGTGAGGGTTGGCTCTAGTGGTGCCAATCGGTACAATCATTTTCGGAATTCCGAATTTGTCCGAAGACCGATTCGGTTTTCGGACGGACATAGCATATTTTTTTGGATATTTTCGGACATCTAATACCCAAGGATGGCTTGTCGCGAAAATCACTTAGGTTTTCTTTATTAAAAAAAGAAAGTGTACCACAGGTAATTCATTTCCATATCAAACACTTTTTCCTGCTTTCGGACACATTTCGGACAATTATTTTCGGACAGTTGACCATGACTGACAGCTGACCATGACCTTGTACATCGGTCGGACATTGCAGAAATATTCTCAAAACCTGGCACCACTAGTTCGCTCTCCGACGGAGGGTCGTTTGAGGGTCGTTTGAGGGTCGTTTGAGGGTCGTTTGAGGGTCGTAGACACAGAAGAGTTATTGTTATTCGGTGATTTAATCCTTGGCCTGGTCGCTATCTTCTTCTGCGATGCATGGTTCCTGTTATAACGATAATCAATTCGTGATTGTACTGATGGAAATGAATATGTTGAACTAAGGCGGTTGCAGGCATTCGCAGAAAATGGATCGTAATATCGTCGTTTTTTAAAATCTAGGAGGTTTATCCATGTCTGCAAAGTTCTGTCTTAATTCCAGAACTTAACTATTTCTGACTGTGAATTTTGTTGGCACCTCGCTGACTGTAGAGGCGATATTTCCATTTCAGAACATGAACCGGACGTCACTGAAGGTCTGACCGTAGAGGCGATATTTCCATTTCAGAACATGAACCGGCCGTCACTGAAGGTCTGACCGTAGAGGCGATATTTTCATTTCAGAACATGAACCGGACGTCACTGAAGGTCTGACCGTAGAGGCGATATTTCCATTTCAGAACATGAACCGGGCGTCACTGAAGGTCTGACCGTAGAGACGATATTTCCATTTCAGAACATGAACCGGGCGTCACTGAAGGTCTGACCGTAGAGACGATATTTCCGTTTCAGAACATGAACCGGGCGTCACTGAAGGTGGATGTCAGCTACACGGACCACAGCCACATGATCGGCGTAGGAGGAAAATGCAGCAAGGATCTCTCCAACCGGACAAGTCAGTCGATCCTAGCTTCAGTTAATGTTTCGAGGCATTGCGCAAGTCGGATATTTCAGTTTGGAACTTGAAAGTTGGTGGGTTCAAATCTAGACTGGTTTGGTGGGTTCAAATCTAGACTGGTATTGTATGTGCGCTTTAGTGGAAATGTCATCTGTGTTTCCGTGAATCTTTCACCTTCTTTTAAAATAATGAATAAGATGAAATCATTGTTCCAGATGTCAACTCTCCGTTCATTGGCTCTTGCTGTCAATTGATGCAACTGTTCCTGCTTCAATGCGCCCAATGTCTAATGGGCTCAATACCCATGTTCTTGTTATCACTGATCCTGTGCAGGGCAGCAGTCGACAAACATGGACTCATTAAGCAGGGAGGGGGAGGGGGGGAATCAGGTCACTCAGCATGCTGGATGACTGACTGATCCTGCTGTTGTGTGTTTCAGTCTGATTGATACTGCTGCTGTATGTTTCAGTCTGACTGATACTGTTGATGTATGTTTCAGTCTGACTGATTCTGCTGTTGTGTGTTTCAGTCTGACTGATACTGCTGCTGTATGTTTCAGTCTGACTGATACTGCTGATGTATGTTTCAGTCTGACTGATACTGCTGTTGTATGTTTCAGTCTGACTGATACTGCTGCTGTATGTTTCAGTCTGACTGATACTGCTGCTGTATGTTTCAGTCTGACTGATACTGCTGGTGTATGTTTCAGTCTGACTGATACTGCTGCTGTATGTTTCAGTCTGACTGATACTGCTGTTGTGTGTTTCAGTCTGACTGATACTGCTGTTGTGTGTTTCAGACTGCCACATCCATTTCCCAGACTGCAACAAACAGTCTGACTGCGACAAGTCCAACTGCGTGTCCCTGTCGGGGGAGATCCCCAACATAGAGTACGCCCGCATCGGCGTCAGGGTAGGTGAAGAGACTCTGATGTGCTGTCTCTGATCTGATCTGATCTGATCGGCGTCAGGGTAGGTTGGAGACTCTGATGTGCTGTCTCTGATCTGATCTGATCTGATCGGCGTCAAGGTAGGTTAAGACTCTGATGTGCTGTCTCTGATCTGATCTGATCTGATCGGCGTCAGGGTAGGTTGGAGACTCTGATGTGCTGTCTCTGATCTGATCTGATCTGATCGGCGTCAGGGTAGGTTGGAGACTCTGATGTGCTGTCTCTGATCTGATCTGATCTGATCGGCGTCAGGGTAGGTTAAGAGACTCTGATGTGCTGTCTCTGATCTGATCTGATCTGATCTGATCGGCGTCAGGGTAGGTTAAGAGACTCTGATGTGCTGTCTCTGATCTGATCTGATCTGATCGGCGTCAGGGTAGGTTGGAGACTCTGATGTGCTGTCTCTGATCTGATCTGATCTGATCGGCGTCAGGGTAGGTTGGAGACTCTGATGTGCTGTCTCTGATCTGATCTGATCTGATCGGCGTCAGGGTAGGTTGGAGACTCTGATGTGCTGTCTGTGATCTGATCTGATCTGATCGGCGTCAGGGTAGGTTGGAGACTCTGATGTGCTGTCTCTGATCTGATCTGATCTGATCGGCGTCAGGGTAGGTTGGAGACTCTGATGTGCTGTCTATGATCTGATCTGATCTGATCGGCGTCAGGGTAGGTTGGAGACTCTGATGTGATGTCTCTGATCTGATCTGATCTGATCGGCGTCAGGGTAGGTTAAGAGACTCTGATGCGCTGTCTCTGATCTGATCTGATCTGATCGGCGTCAGGGTAGGTTGGAGACTCTGATGTGCTGTCTCTGATCTGATCTGATCGGCGTCAGGGTAGGTTGGAGACTCTGATATGCTGTCTCTGATCTGATCTGATCTGATCGGCGTCAGGGTAGGTTGGAGACTCTGATATGCTGTCTCTGATCTGATCTGACCTGATCGGCGTCAGGGTAGGTTGGAGACTCTGATGTGCTGTCTCTGATCTGATCTGATCTGATCGGCGTCAGGGTAGGTTGGAGACTCTGATGTGCTGTCTCTGATCTGATCTGATCGGCGTCAGGGTAGGTTGGAGACTCTGATGTGCTGTCTCTGATCTGATCTGATCTGATCGGCGTCAGGGTGGGTTAAGACTCTGATGTGCTGTCTGTGATCTGATCTGATCTGATCGGCGTCAGGGTAGGTTGGAGACTCTGATGTGCTGTCTCTGATCTGATCTGATCTGATCGGCGTCAGGGTAGGTTGGAGACTCTGATGTGCTGTCTCTGATCTGATCTGATCTGATCGGCGTCAGGGTAGGTTGGAGACTCTGATGTGCTGTCTCTGATCTGATCTGATCTGATCGGCGTCAGGGTAGGTTGGAGACTCTGATGTGTTGTCTCTGATCTGATCTGATCTGATCGGCGTCAGGGTAGGTTGGAGACTCTGATGTGCTGTCTCTGATCTGATCTGATCTGATCGGCGTCAGGGTAGGTTGGAGACTCTGATGTGCTGTCTCTGATCTGATCTGATCTGATCGGCGTCAGGGTAGGTTGGAGACTCTGATGTGCTGTCTCTGATCTGATCTGATCTGATCGGCGTCAGGGTAGGTTGGAGACTCTGATGTGCTGTCTCTGATCTGATCTGATCGGCGTCAGGGTGGGTTAAGAGACTCTGATGTGATGTCTGATCTGATCTGATCTGATCGGCGTCAGGGTAGGTTGGAGACTCTGATGTGCTGTCTCTGATCTGATCTGATCGGCGTCAGGGTAGGTTGGAGACTCTGATGTGCTGTCTATGATCTGATCTGATCTGATCTGATCGGCGTCAGGGCAGGTTGGAGACTCTGATGTGCTGTCTCTGATCTGATCTGACCTGATCGGCGTCAGGGTAGGTTGGAAACTCTGATGTGCTGTCTCTGATCTGATCTGATCTGATCTGATCGGCGTCAGGGTAGGTTGGAAACTCTGATGTGCTGTCTCTGATCTGATCTGATCTGATCTGATCGGCGTCAGGGCAGGTTGGAGACTCTGATGTGCTGTCTCTGATCTGATCTGACCTGATCGGCGTCAGGGTAGGTTGGAAACTCTGATGTGCTGTCTCTGATCTGATCTGATCTGATCGGCGTCAGGGTAGGTTGGAGACTCTGATGTGCTGTCTCTGATCTGATCTGATCTGATCGGCGTCAGGGTAGGTTAAGAGACTCTGATGTGCTGTCTCTGATCTGATCTGATCTGATCTGATCGGCGTCAGGGTAGGTTAAGAGACTCTGATGTGCTGTCTCTGATCTGATCTGATCTGATCGGCGTCAGGGTAGGTTGGAGACTCTGATGTGCTGTCTCTGATCTGATCTGATCTGATCTGATCGGCGTCAGGGTAGGTTAAGAGACTCTGATGTGCTGTCTCTGATCTGATCTGATCTGATCGGCGTCAGGGTAGGTTGGAGACTCTGATGTGCTGTCTCTGATCTGATCTGATCTGATCGGCGTCAGGGTAGGTTGGAGACTCTGATATGCTGTCTCTGATCTGATCTGACCTGATCGGCGTCAGGGTAGGTTGGAGACTCTGATGTGCTGTCTCTGATCTGATCTGATCTGATCGGCGTCAGGGTAGGTTGGAGACTCTGATGTGCTGTCTCTGATCTGATCTGATCGGCGTCAGGGTAGGTTGGAGACTCTGATGTGCTGTCTCTGATCTGATCTGATCTGATCGGCGTCAGGGTGGGTTAAGACTCTGATGTGCTGTCTGTGATCTGATCTGATCTGATCGGCGTCAGGGTAGGTTGGAGACTCTGATGTGCTGTCTCTGATCTGATCTGATCTGATCGGCGTCAGGGTTGGTTGGAGACTCTGATGTGCTGTCTCTGATCTGATCTGATCTGATCGGCGTCAGGGTAGGTTGGAGACTCTGATGTGCTGTCTCTGATCTGATCTGATCTGATCGGCGTCAGGGTAGGTTGGAGACTCTGATGTGTTGTCTCTGATCTGATCTGATCTGATCGGCGTCAGGGTAGGTTGGAGACTCTGATGTGCTGTCTCTGATCTGATCTGATCTGATCGGCGTCAGGGTAGGTTGGAGACTCTGATGTGCTGTCTCTGATCTGATCTGATCTGATCGGCGTCAGGGTAGGTTGGAGACTCTGATGTGCTGTCTCTGATCTGATCTGATCTGATCGGCGTCAGGGTAGGTTGGAGACTCTGATGTGCTGTCTCTGATCTGATCTGATCTGATCGGCGTCAGGGTGGGTTAAGAGACTCTGATGTGATGTCTGATCTGATCTGATCTGATCGGCGTCAGGGTAGGTTGGAGACTCTGATGTGCTGTCTCTGATCTGATCTGATCGGCGTCAGGGTAGGTTGGAGACTCTGATGTGCTGTCTATGATCTGATCTGATCTGATCTGATCGGCGTCAGGGCAGGTTGGAGACTCTGATGTGCTGTCTCTGATCTGATCTGACCTGATCGGCGTCAGGGTAGGTTGGAAACTCTGATGTGCTGTCTCTGATCTGATCTGATCTGATCTGATCGGCGTCAGGGTAGGTTGGAAACTCTGATGTGCTGTCTCTGATCTGATCTGATCTGATCTGATCGGCGTCAGGGCAGGTTGGAGACTCTGATGTGCTGTCTCTGATCTGATCTGACCTGATCGGCGTCAGGGTAGGTTGGAAACTCTGATGTGCTGTCTCTGATCTGATCTGATCTGATCGGCGTCAGGGTAGGTTGGAGACTCTGATGTGCTGTCTCTGATCTGATCTGATCTGATCGGCGTCAGGGTAGGTTAAGAGACTCTGATGTGCTGTCTCTGATCTGATCTGATCGGCGTCAGGGTAGGTTAAGACTCTGATGTGCTGTCTCTGATCTGATCTGATCTGATCGGCGTCAGGGTAGGTTAAGAGACTCTGATGTGCTGTCTCTGATCTGATCTGATCGGCGTCAGGGTAGGTTAAGACTCTGATGTGCTGTCTGTGATCTGATCTGATCTGATCGGCGTCAGGGTAGGTTAAGAGACTCTGATGTGCTGTCTCTGATCTGATCTGATCGGTGTCAGGGTAGGTTGGAGACTCTGATGTGCTGTCTCTGATCTGATCTGATCTGATCGGCGTCAGGGTAGGTTGGAGACTCTGATGTGCTGTCTCTGATCTGATCTGATCTGATCGGCGTCAGGGTAGGTTGGAGACTCTGATGTGCTGTCTCTGATCTGATCTGACCTGATCGGCGTCAGGGTAGGTTAGGACTCTGATGTGTTGTCTCTGATCTGATCTGATCTGATCGGCGTCAGGGTAGGTTGGAGACTCTGATGTGCTGTCTCTGATCTGATCTGATCTGATCGGCGTCAGGGTAGGTTGGAGACTCTGATGTGCTGTCTGTGATCTGATCTGATCGGCGTCAGGGTAGGTTGGATACTCTGATGTACTGTCTCTGATCTGATCTGATCGGCGTCAGGGTAGGTTGGAGACTCTGATGTGCTGTCTCTGATCTGACCTGATCGGCGTCAGGGTAGGTTGGAGACTCTGATGTGCTGTCTCTGATCTGATCTGATCGGCGTCAGGGTAGGTTGGAGACTCTGATGTGCTGTCTCTGATCTGATCTGATCTGATCGGCGTCAGGGTAGGTTGGAGACTCTGATGTACTGTCTCTGATCTGATCTGATCTGATCGGCGTCAGGGTAGGTTGGAGACTCTGATGTGCTGTCTGTGATCTGATCTGATCTGATCGGCGTCAGGGTAGGTTGGAGACTCTGATATGCTGTCTCTGATCTGATCTGATCTGATCGGCGTCAGGGTAGGTTGGAGACTCTGATGTGCTGTCTCTGATCTGACCTGATCGGCGTCAGGGTAGGTTAAGACTCTGATGTGCTGTCTCTGATCTGATCTGATCTGATCGGCGTCAGGGTAGGTTGGAGACTCTGATGTGCTGTCTCTGATCTGATCTGATCTGATCGGCGTCAGGGTAGGTTGGAGACTCTGATGTGCTGTCTCTGATCTGATCTGATCGGCGTCAGGGTAGGTTGGAGACTCTGATGTGCTGTCTCTGATCTGATCTGATCGGCGTCAGGGTAGGTTAAGAGACTCTGATGTGCTGTCTCTGATCTGATCTGATCGGCGTCAGGGTAGGTTGGAGACTCTGATGTGCTGTCTCTGATCTGATCTGATCTGATCGGCGTCAGGGTAGGTTGGAGACTCTGATGTGCTGTCTCTGATCTGATCTGATCGGCGTCAGGGTAGGTTAAGAGACTCTGATGTGCTGTCTCTGATCTGATCTGATCTGATCGGCGTCAGGGTAGGTTGGAGACTCTGATGTGCTGTCTCTGATCTGATCTGATCTGATCGGCGTCAGGGTAGGCTGGAGACTCTGATGTGCTGTCTGTGATGTGCTGTCTGTCTGTGTTATTTGTCTGTCAATTTGGGCTTCGTATTTGACTGATGTAGCTGATTTCCTTATTTCCCTTATGTTCGAAGTTCTGTTGTATGTCCATGACTGGCACCCTCCTGCAGGCAATATTGTTTGTGCAACAATCGTTTCACTGTGCAACATTTGCTTCCCGGCTGCATTAGGAGTGATTGACTTCCGGGCTAGGATGTATTATTTTCGTGAGGATTCCTTTTTCCTTGCGTGTCCGTATTCATTTTCATTTTGTTGGGGCTCGTTTGCAGGCTTAGTTGCCTCGCTGATTGGTTTCTCGGAACGGGAACACGTTCGAAAAGCTGGTGCAACGCTGGCTTTCGACTATTGTATTTAGGTTTGTTTGACTGGCATTATTTTCCTGAACTACGTAGCACCGCTAGTCATGCCCCGCGAGTGATGTAATGATGTAATGATGTAAATAGTTGTCAGTGATGTGAATAGCTGGCAGTGATGTAAATAGCTGGCAGTGATGTAAATAGCTGGCAGTGATGTAAATAGCTGTCGGTGATGTAAATAGCTGTCAGTGATGTAAATAGCTGTCGGTGATGTAAATAGCTAGCAGTGATGTAAATAGCTGTCGGTGATGTAAATAGCTGTCAGTGATGTAAATAGCTGTCAGTGATGTAAATAGCTGTCAGTGATGTAAATAGCTGTCGGTGATGTAAATAGCTAGCAGTGATGTAAATAGCTAGCAGTAATGTCAATATCTGACAGTGATGTATCGATCGCATAGGTGTTCAGTTTGTCCCTGTTGGCGTGACAAAACTAATTTAATCACAAATCTTAATGGACATAAATACTGCAATTGATTACGTGTCAATATATAATATAATATATGTCTATATATAATATCGTGTCACTTGATGGTCCTTACTACGATAGTTGGCGTAATATTTAATGACGCTGACGAGCTCGGGTATGATTTATACGCTTATCCACCTTGCGTCGTATTAGTGTGTAGCTTACGTGTAACATGAAAAGGACGGGAACTTGCGTCGTATTAGTGTGTGGCTTGCGTGTAACATGAAAAGGACGCGACCTTGCGTCGTATTAGTGTGTAGCTTACGTGTAACATGAAAAGGACGGGAACTTGCGTCGTATTAGTGTGTGGCTTGCGTGTAACATGAAAAGGACGCGACCTTGCGTCGTATTAGTGTGTGGCTTGCGTGTAACATGAAAAGGACGCGACCTTGCGTCGTATTAGTGTGTGGCTTGCGTGTAACATGAAAAGGACGCGACCTCGCGTCGTATTAGCGTGTAGCTTCAGCTTGCGTGTAACATGAAAAGGACGCGACCTTGTGTCGTATTAGCGTGTAGCTTCAGCTTGCGTGTAACATGAAAAGGACGCACTAAATGCAGTCGTGTAACATGAAAAGGACGCACTAAATGCCGTCGTGTAACATGAAAAGGACGCACTAAATGCCGTCGTGTAACCTCCTCAATCATGTTTTACGTGCAAGTGTAGGCGCTGTTCGAGCTTCCGTTGTGGAAATATCACCGACGTTTCATGTTAATACGATCGAAGATACCAAATCATACTGAAAGGTCGATTTTTGTCTGGTTGATTTCTTCTTTGCTGACTATGTCTATTAACCATTTTATCTTTGATTGTTATCCATAGTTTCATAGTCACAGTTAATTTCCGTAATTATGGCGCTTAATGCAATTAATACATAAACCGTAATTTTGAAATGCAATTTTTATATAACCCAGATTTTATGCGACTGCTAAATTTGAATTCGGGAAAAGCCTAGCGGTCATGGTTATATTTCTGTTCTGTCATTGCAATTCAATTGCGTATAATTCAATCAACATTTAAATACGACATATTGAAGTTGCTTCCCACCCATATATTTGTATGCGAAACTTATGTACCACTCGCAGGCATAGGTGTACCCAGGGGGGGGGGGGACAATTGCCCCCTCCTTATGGTATGTACGTGCCCCCTTGGCCGTATGTGCCGATTTGGAAATAGGGCCCGAAGTTTCGAAACGAAATGAATTATTTGTTGAAAATATGCCCTATAAAGAATATAGTGGGCGAAATCCGGGCAGTTTTTTTTTTGGTAGGGGTACCTATGCCCCCCTGGTAAAATAATTGCCCCCTCCTGGAGTCCTGGGAATTGCCCCCTCCTGGAGTGAATCCTGGGTACGCCACTGCTCAGAGGAGTCACGCTAGATGTCGCCTTTGAAACCTCGTTCATTTCACTCGCACATCTCTCACACCTCACTCCCACCCTCTGCCCACAGCTGCTGCAGCCTCTGGTCTTCATCGTCGCTCTACCTCACTCCCACCCTCTGCCCACAGCTGCTGCAGCCGCTGGGCTTCATCGTCACTCTACCTCACTCCCATCCTCTGCCCACAGCTGCTGCCGCCGATGGTCTTCGTCACTCTACCTCACTCCCACCCTCTGCCCACAGCTGCTGCAGCCGCTGGTCTTATCGTCACTCTACCTCACTCCCACCCTCTGCCCACAGCTGCTGCAGCCTCTGGTCTTCATCGTCACTCTACCTCACTCCCACCCTCTGCCCACAGCTGCTGCAGCCTCTGGTCTTCATCGTCACTCTACCTCACTCCCACCCTCTGCCCACAGCTGCTGCAGCCTCTGGTCTTCATCGTCACTCTACCTCACTCCCACCCTCTGCCCACAGCTGCTGCAGCCTCTGGACTTCATCGTCACTCTACCTCACTCCCACCCTCTGCCCACAGCTGCTGCAGCCTCTGGTCTTCATCGTCACTCTACCTCACTCCCACCCTCTGCCCACAGCTGCTGCAGCCTCTGGTCTTCATCGTCACTCTACCTCACTCCCACCCTCTGCCCACAGCTGCTGCAGCCTCTGGTCTTCATCGTCACTCTATCTCACTCCCACCCTCTGCCCACAGCTGCTGCAGCCTCTGGTCTTCATCGTCACTCTACCTCACTCCCACCCTCTGCCCACAGCTGCTGCAGCCTCTGGACTTCATCGTCACTCTACCTCACTCCCACCCTCTGCCCACAGCTGCTGCAGCCTCTGGTCTTCATCGTCACTCTACCTCACTCCCACCCTCTGCCCACAGCTGCTGCAGCCTCTGGTCTTCATCGTCACTCTACCTCACTCCCACCCTCTTCATCGGAACGGCACCCTACGCGAGACGAAAGACATCCCCGACCCGTGGAAAACGCACATCGAATGGGCTGAGAACCGGTTTGGGGTCAAGGTCAGTGACGCGGAGGTCGAGGTCAGTGACGCGGAGGTCAAGGTCAGTGGCACGGAGGTCGAGGTCAATATTATTTCGTCTAGGTCGGGTCTCCAAGAAGTCAATAAATGGAGTTCGTTTACCGAAACTGAAGTTAAATATTGTCAACTTGTGCCGTGTTCTGTATCTCTCCGAACGTCAGCCTGTACGCGCTAGTTGGATTGCACCCAGGCCCGAGTATGGGATTGGTTGGAGGTTGTTCCTAGCTGCGTTCCTACCAGTGAACGTCAGCCTGTACGCGCTAGTTGGATTGCACCCAGGCCCGGGTATGGGATTGGTTGGAGGTTGTTCCTAGCTGCGTTCCTACCAGTGAACGTCAGTGTATCGTGGATCCGCCTACCGAGCGGACCCTAATGAATTAGGGCATGAAAGCTGTAAAGCTCGTGACCTGTTAATATTTTGGCTTGCTCTGTAACTGACCTGAATATACAGTTCGGTCTTGGTCCTCATAGCTTTTAGTCCCACATATGATACATGGCGCAGCCGGCAGGGTTATTTAAAGTGATAATAATTCAATTTAGCCTTACCTTCATCAGCAATGTGGGACTTAATTTAGCAAGCGTGCGCAATTTTAACGTAGCTTCTTTTCATGCCGCTATCAGATATTTAAGCCTATAATTTTACAGCATGCCAGGTGCGTTCCGTCCTCCAGATGAATTCGACTATACTACGCCAGAGCGATGGCCAGCTTGGAGAGACAGATTCCAGCGCTATCGACTAGCCTCGGGCCTGCACAAGGATGACGGTGAGGTTCAAGTTGCCGCCCTGATCTACGCAATGGGACCGCAAGCTGAACACATCGTCAACACGCTGATCAAGAACTAGAGCGCATGGAGGAACAAGGCATCCTGAAGACAGTGACTGAGCCCACTGACTGGTGCGCCCCCATGGTGCCGGTGCGAAAAGCCAATGATGGAGTGAGGATCACCGTGGACTATAGGCGGCTGAATCAAGCTACCAAGAGAGAAGTCTACCCGATCCCGACACTAGAAGACCTGACCTCCAAGCTCAGCGGTGCGACTCTATTTTCAAAGCTGGACGCCTCATCTGGCTTCTTTCAACTACCTCTTGATCCTGAAAGCTCACTGCTCACTACATTTATTACTCCTTTCGGACGCAAAGCCTTCACAAGATTGCCAATGGGTGTCAGCCTGGGACCCGAATGTTTCCAGCGGAAGATGCATGAGATGCTGGAAAACCTGCCCGGCGTCCTGTGCTACATGGATGACATTGTGTGCTTCGGCGATGCAAGTACACATGATGTCCGCCTGCAAGATGTGCTGCAGAGAATTGAGGAGTCAGGACTACGACTCAATAAGAAGAAGTGCCAGCTGAAGCAGGAAGAAATCAAGTTTCTAGGCTTCAAGATAAGTAAGCACGGCATCCAAGTTGATGAAGAGAAGCTAGAAGCGATCACAAAGCTACAGGCTCCCAGTAGCGTGGAAGAGCTGAGGTCACTCCTCGGCATGATCAATTACCTATGTCGGTTCGTGCCAAACATTCAAGAAAATCTGCGGCCTCTCTATGATCTGCTGCGCAAAGATACCGCTTGGCTGTGGACAAGCGCACAGCAGGAAGCACTGGACAGAGTGAAGCAGCTGTTGACATCAGCACCGGTGCTAGCCTTCTATGATCCAGCAAAAGAAACGGTCGTCAGCGCCGATGCCAGCAGCTATGGATTGGGAGGCTGCATATTGCAAAAACATGGCAATGAGCTCAAGCCAGTGGCATACTGCAGCAGGACACTAACAGAAACAGAAAGAAAATGGGCGCAAATCGAAAAAGAGCTTCTGGCAGCCACATGGACATGCGAAAAAATGCACATGTTTCTGGCGGGTCTGCCGAAGTTTGAGCTGCAGCTTGACCACAAGCCTCTGATTCCGCTGATTAACTCAAGAAATCTTGTGGAAGCACCTCTCCGTTGTCAGCGCCTCCTCATGCGGCTGATGACTTACAATGCCCACGCCCTGTACGTCCCAGGCAAGCAGCACGTTCTTCCGGATTTTCTATCCAGATTTCCCGGAACCAAGGATGATGAAATCAGTGCCGCCATGATCAGCGAAGTCCACCAGTACTGCAAAGCCGCGT
This sequence comes from Chirona hameri, assembly GCA_036785665.1. Classification (NCBI taxonomy): domain Eukaryota; kingdom Metazoa; phylum Arthropoda; class Thecostraca; order Balanomorpha; family Balanidae; genus Chirona; species Chirona hameri. The sequence goes on from JAXIVJ010005038.1 coordinate 55,325, forward strand.
ATGAAGCCATTCCTGCCACTCATCAGCGTCTGAAAGAAATAAGCGAAGCGCAAGAAGCGGACAGCGTGCTACAGCAAGTCGTCAAACAAACACTCAGTGGCTGGAAAGAAGGACCGAAGCATCACAGCCTGAGCGAATATTTCGCTGTAAGAGGACAGCTCACCGTCATCTACACCACCTTCGGAACCCTCCTGATGAACGGCAAGCGTCTCGTGATTCCGCCGACGCTCCAGAGAGAGATGCTGCGACGTCTCCATGACGATGGTCACTTTGGGCTGAATAAGTCCAGAGAAAGAGCAGAGCATTCTGTCTGGTGGCCGGAAATCAGCAGCGATCTGAAGAGCCACGTAACTCAGTGCTCATTCTGCCAAATCAACTCACCGAAGCAGCGCAAGGAGCCGCTCATCTCCACGCCAGTTCCAGCGAGACCCTGGTCACATGTAGCAGCTGACATATGTCATTCCGGCGGAGCTACCTGGCTGGTAACCGTCGATATCTTCAGCAGATACTTGGAGATCCAGCGTCTTCCCAATGTAAGCAGCACAGGCGTGGTGGAGTGCCTCAAGACTCTGTTTAGCCAGCACGGTATTCCAGATCTCCTGACAACCGACGGGGGTACGCAGTTTACCTCTGTGACGTTCGAGGAATTCAAGAAGTCTTACAACTTCGAGCATCGGGTGACAGACCCACACCATCCGTCGTCCAACGGAGCTGCTGAACGTGCGGTACGCACCGCTAAATGGGTCCTTAAGCAGAAAGACTGGCATCTAGCTCTCCTGAACTACAGAGCGACCCCCATAGAAGCTATCGGCTGTTCACCTGCAAGGCTCCTCATGGGACGCAACCTGCAAACAAGACTTCCGGTGGCAAGAACCGAGCAAGCTGAGTACCAAGCGGCCCGTGAGAAAGACAAGGAAGGGAAGGATAAGATGGAGAAGAACTTCAACAAACATTATAGCGCCAAACCACTCTCAGAACTCAAGCCCGGTGACGATGTACGCATGAAGACGGACAAAGAATCCAACTGGTCAGAGCCAGCTCAAGTTCTCAAGAAAACAGGTCCAAGAAGCTACATAGTACGGCGCGGAGGAACGACTTACAGGCGCAACCGTCGTCACCTAAAACCAACTGAGCAAGACGGGCTCCAGCGCCAGCGCTCCTCACCGCCAACTCCCGGCGCGACGAGCCCGACGCACTGGCCAGCTCTGCTGCGGTCTCCTCATCTGTCGCGTCGTGCCGTACTGGGTCCAGCATCGACCCCAGCGGCCCCCACTCAGCCGACCAGCAGTACAAACCCAGAAGGACCCAGTCCGCCGGATAAAGAGCAGTCACATGCTCGCAGCAATACCCAGCGCCGGACTCCCACGCCAGAGGGACGCCATCCTGACGGGATCAAGTCGTTCTCTCCCCGAGTGACCCGCAGCGGTAGGCGCTTCGGGCCGTGACATGCGTCTCGCTTAAAAGGAGGGAGATGTATCGTGGATCCGCCTACCGAGCGGACCCTAATGAATTAGGGCATGAAAGCTGTAAAGCTCGTGACCTGTTAATATTTTGGCTTGCTCTGTAACTGACCTGAATATACAGTTCGGTCTTGGTCCTCATAGCTTTTAGTCCCACATATGATACAGTCAGCCTGTACGCGCTAGTTGGATTGCACCCAGGCCCGGGTATGGGATTGGTTGGAGGTTGTTCCTAGCTGCGTTCCTACCAGTGAACGTCAGCCTGTACGCGCTAGTTGGATTGCACCCAGGCCCGGGTATGGGATTGGTTGGAGGTTGTTCCTAGCTGCGTTCCTACCAGTGAACGTCAGCCTGTACGCGCTAGTTGGATTGCACCCAGGCCCGAGTATGGGATTGGTTGGAGGTTGTTCCTAGCTGCGTTTCATGTCTGGGTTAGTCTGGTTTCTCATCACATCGAATTAATATTCGCTGAAACGTGGCTCACGTCTCTTGGTGCAGTATTTGTTTGTGATCAGGAAGTCGAACTTTGCGCTTTGGCCGGCTAATGGTGCTCGGCATCTTTCCGACCTGACCTGACCTGACCTGACCTGACCTGACCTGACCTGACCTGACCTGACCTGACCTGACCTGACCTGACCTGACCTGACCTGACCTGACCTGACCTGACCTGACCTGACCTGACCTGACCCGACCCGACCTGACCTGAACCGACCTGACCTGACCTGACCTGACCTGACCTGATCTGACCAACTCAGTTTGTCTGCAGGTGAATCCCAAGGCGAAATCGTCGAACCAGTACACCGCCCTCTTCATCAAAGGATCGGAGGAGAACTCTGAAAACATCCAGGTCTGTTTGTCGGTCACGTCGCTGTGAGCCGTCTGTTGATGGATCTGCTAAAACATATGATAATAAAACAGGATTGCTTTGTTTTCAGAACAACGACATTGATGGGTGACGTATTTGTACACGGATCTGCTTGCATTTCATGAAAATAGTAGCACGTCATTTCGTTTTTCGATTAGTCATCCTGAATAATTATGTGACCTCGTGTGTGACCTCGTGACCTCGTGTGTGTGTGACCTAGTGTGACCTCGTGTTAGAACTTCTCTGTGACCTAACTTCTCTGTGACCTCTAACTTCTCTCTGACCTCTAACTTCTCTCTGACCTAACTTCTCTCTGACCTAACTTCTCTATGACCTCTAGCTTCTCTGACCTCTAGCTTCTCTGACCTCTAGCTTCTCTGACCTCTAGTTTCTCTGACCTCTAGCTTCTCTGACCTCTAACTACTTTCTGACCTCTAACTTCTTTCTGACCTCTAACTTCTTTCTGACCTAACTTCTTTCTGACCTAACTTCTTTCTGACCTCTAGCTTCTTTCTGACCTAACTTCTATCTGACCTAACTTCTATCTGACCTAACTACTCTCTGACCGCTAACTTCTCTCTGACCTCCAACTTCTCTGACCTAACTTCTCTTTGACCTCTAACTTCTCTGACCTCTAATCTGTCTGACCTCTCCCTGACCCTTCTCTATAACCTCTGTAACTTGTGACCTGTGTGATATGTTTGACCCCTGTGACCGGTCGCAGGCGGCGACCGACATGCTGATCAACGAGTTGATCCACCGCCACTACCCTCACGAGACCGGCCACGTCACAAACTCGATGGAGATCTCGATCCACCACCACAAGATCGTACAGGGAAACGTCAAACTCGTGATGCAGCTTTCAGGTCGGAATCATACGGATACTGACGTGTATTGAAGTTCATATCCAGGTGGTAGGATATCGTTAGGATGTGTTAACGGTATCGTTAGGATGTGTTGGCAGTATCGTTAGGATGTGTTAGCGGTATCGTTAGGATGTGTTAACGGTATCGTTAGGATGTGTTGGCGATATCGTTAGGATGTGTTAACGGTATCGTTAGGATGTGTTGGCAGTATCGTTAGGATGTGTTAGCGGTATCGTTAGGATGTGTTAACGGTATCGTTAGGATGTGTTAGCGGTATCGTTAGGATGTGTTAACGGTATCGTTATGCCGTATTAACGGTAACGTTAGGATGTTAGCGGTATCGTTAGGATGTGATAGCGGGATCGTTATGATGCGGTTAGGATATCGTTAGGATGTGTTAACGGTAACGTTAGGATGTTAGCGGTATCGTTAGGATGTGTTAACGGTATCGTTAGGATGTGTTAACGGTATCGTTAGGATGTGTTAGCGGTATCGTTAGGATGTGTTAACGGTATCGTTATGCCGTATTAACGGTAACGTTAGGATGTTAGCGGTATCGTTAGGATGTGATAGCGGGATCGTTATGATGCGGTTAGGATATCGTTAGGATGTGTCAACGGTAACGTTAGGATGTTAGCGGTATCGTTAGGATGTGTTAACGGTATCGTTAGGATGTGTTAACGGTATCGTTAGGATGTGTTGACGGTATCGTTAGGATGTGTTAACGGTATCGTTAGGATGTGTTAACGGTATTCGTTAGGATGTGTTAGCGGTATCGTTAGGATGTGTTAACGGTATCGTTAGGATGTGTTGGCAGTATCGTTAGGATGTTTTAGCGGTATCGTTAGGATGTGTTAGCGGTATCGTTAGGATGTGTTAACGGTATCGTTAGGATGTGTTAGCGGTATCGTTAGGATGTGTTAACGGTATCGTTATGCCGTATTAACGGTAACGTTAGGATGTTAGCGGTATCGTTAGGATGTGATAGCGGGATCGTTATGATGCGGTTAGGATATCGTTAGGATGTGTTAACGGTAACGTTAGGATGTTAGCGGTATCGTTAGGATGTGTTAACGGTATCGTTAGGATGTGTTAACGGTATCGTTAGGATGTGCTAGCGGTATCGTTAGGATGTGTTAACGGTATCGTTATGCCGTATTAACGGTAACGTTAGGATGTTAGCGGTATCGTTAGGATGTGATAGCGGGATCGTTATGATGCGGTTAGGATATCGTTAGGATGTGTTAACGGTAACGTTAGGATGTTAGCGGTATCGTTAGGATGTGTTAACGGTATCGTTAGGATGTGTTAACGGTATCGTTAGGATGTGTTGACGGTATCGTTAGGATGTGTTAACGGTATCGTTAGGATGTGTTAACGGTATTCGTTAGGATGTGTTAGCGGTATCGTTAGGATGTGTTAACGGTATCGTTAGGATGTGTTGGCAGTATCGTTAGGATGTTTTAGCGGTATCGTTAGGATGTGTTAGCGGTATCGTTAGGATGTGTTAACGGTATCGTTAGGATGTGTTGGCAGTATCTTTAGGATGTTAGCGGTATGGTTAGGATGTGTTAACGGTATCATGATGTGTTGGCAGTATCGTTAGGATGTGTTAGCGGTATCGTTAGGATGTGTTAGCGGTATCGTTAGGATGTGTTAACGGTATCGTTAGGATGTGTTAACGGTATCGTTAGGATGTGTTAGCGGTATCGTTAGGATGTGTTAACGGTATCGTTAGGATGTGTTAACGGTATCGTTATGCTGTGTTAACGGTATCGTTAGGATGTGTTAACGGTATCTTTAGGATGTGTTAACGGTATCGTTAGGATGTGTTGGCAGTATCGTTAGGATGTTTTAGCGGTATCGTTAGGATGTGTTAGCGGTATCGTTAGGATGTGTTAACGGTATCGTTAGGATGTGTTGGCAGTATCGTTAGGATGTGTTAGCGGTATGGTTAGGATGTGTTAACGGTATCGTTATGATGTGTTGGCAGTATCGTTAGGATGTGTTAGCGGTATCGTTAGGATGTGTTAACGGTATCGTTATGCTGTGTTAACGGTGTCGTTAGGATGTGTTAACGGTATCGTTAGGATGTGTTGACGGTATCGTTAGGATGTGTTAACGGTATCGTTATGCTGTGTTAACGGTATCGTTAGAATGTGTTAACGGTATCGTTAGGATGTGTTGACGGTATCGTTAGGATGTGTTAACGGTATCGTTAGGATGTGTTGGCGATATCGTTAGGATGTGTTAACGGTATCGTTAGGATGTGTTAACGGTATCGTTAGGATGTGTTAACGGTATCGTTAGGATGTGTTAGCGGTATCGTTAGGATGTGTTGGCGATATCGTTAGGATGTGTTAACGGTATCGTTAGGATGTGTTAACGGTATCGTTAGGATGTGTTGGCAGTATCGTTAGGATGTGTTAACGGTATCGTTATGCTGTGTTAACGGTATCGTTAGTATGTGTTAACGGTATCGTTAGTATGTGTTAACGGTATCGTTAGTATGTGTTAACGGTGTCGTTAGGATGTGTTAACGGTATCGTTAGGATGTGTTAACGGTATCATTATGTGTTAACGGTATCGTTATGTGTTAACGGTATCGTTAGGATGTGATAGCGGTATCGTTAGGATGTGTTAACGGTGTCGTTAGGATGTGTTAGCGGTATCGTTAGGATGTGTTAACGGTATCGTTAGGATGTGTTAGCGGTATCGTTAGGATGTGTTGGTGGTATAATTCTGGCGCCGCTTGACCGTTGTGACCCATTATGAAATAGCACCACTCTGAACCCTGACTATGACTCTGACTCTGACTCGTCTGTCTGCACTCTCCCGACTAACCCTGTCCCTGTGTCTGACCCCTGTGTCTGACCCCTGTGTCTGACCCCCGTGTCTGACCCCCGTGTCTGACCCCCGTGTCTGACCCCCGTGTCTGACCCCCGTGTCTGACCCCCGTGTCTGACCCCCGTGTCTGACCCCCGTGTCTGACCCCCGTGTCTGACCCCCGTGTCTGACCCCCGTGTCTGACCCCCGTGTCTGACCCCCGTGTCTGACCCCCGTGTCTGACCCCCGTGTCTGACCCCCGTGTCTGACCCCCGTGTCTGACCCCCGTGTCTGACCCCCGTGTCTGACCCCCGTGTCTGACCCCCGTGTCTGACCCCCGTGTCTGACCCCCGTGTCTGACCCCCGTGTCTGACCCCCGTGTCTGACCCCCGTGTCTGACCCCCGTGTCTGACCCCCGTGTCTGACCCCCGTGTCTGACCCCCGTGTCTGACCCCCGTGTCTGACCCCCGTGTCTGACCCCCGTGTCTGACCCCCGTGTCTGACCCCCGTGTCTGACCCCCGTGTCTGACCCCCGTGTCTGACCCCCGTGTCTGACCCCCGTGTCTGACCCCGTGTCTGACCCCGTGTCTGACCCCCGTGTCTGACCCCCGTGTCTGACCCCGTGTCTGACCCCGTGTCTGACCCCGTGTCTGACCCCGTGTCTGACCCCGTGTCTGACCCCGTGTCTGACCCCGTGTCTGACCCCGTGTCTGACCCCGTGTCTGACCCCGTGTCTGTGACCCCGTGTCTGTGACCTCTGTGTCTGTGACCTCTGTGTCTGTGACCTCTGTGTCTGTGACCTCTGTGTCTGTGACCTCTGTGTCTGTGACCTCTGTGTCTGTGACCTCTGTGTCTGTGACCTCTGTGTCTGTGACCTCTGTGTCTGTGACCTCTGTGTCTGTGACCTCTGTGTCTGTGACCTCTGTGTCTGTGACCTCGGTGTCTGTGACCTCTGTGTCTGTGACCTCTGTGTCTGTGACCTCTGTGTCTGTGACCTCTGTGTCTGTGACCTCTGTGTCTGTGACCTCTGTGTCTGTGACCTCTGTGTCTGTGACCTCTGTGTCTGTGACCTCTGTGTCTGTGACCTCTGTGTCTCGTCTGTCCTCACTTTCCCGACTAACCCTGTCCCCGTCCGTCTGCCCTCCGTCTGCCCTCCGTCTGCCCTCCGTCTGCCCCCCCCTGTCTGACCCCCCTCCCCCTGTCTGACTCCCCCCTCTCCCTGTCTGACTCCCCCCTCTCCCTGTCTGACTCCCCCTCCCCCTGTCTGACTCCCCCTCCCCCTGTCTGACTCACCCCTCCTCTCCGACTCCCCCCTCCCCCTGTCTGACTCCCCCCTCCTCTCCGACTCCCCCACCCCCTCCCTGTCTGACTCCCCCCCCCCTCCCTGTCTGACTCCCCCCCCCCCTCCCCCTCCCTGTCTGACCCCCGTGTCTGACCCCCTTGTGTGTGACCCGTGTGTGTGTGTGACCCGTCTCTGATGCCCGTGTCTGACCCTCTATCTGCCCCCAGGCGCGATTATCCTGTTTCCGGACGCCGAAGACCGGAATATTCCGCAGCAGAAGAAGAGCAGTGTTGTCATCTGCGGCCCCGTCCGAGCCGTCTACCGGGCGCGCCAGATGCTCATTGTGAGTGGTACTAGGCTGAGGTAGCGTAGGCTGGTCATAGGCTGGTCATAGGCTGGTCATATGCTGGTTATAGGCTGGTCATAGGCTGGTCATAGGCTGAGGTCATAGGCTGAGGTCATAGGCTGAGGTCATAGGCTGAGGTCATAGGCTGAGGTCATAGGCTGAGGTCATAGGCTGAGGTCATAGGCTGAGGTCATAGGCTGAGGTCATAGGCTGAGGTCATGGGCTGAGGTCATAGGCTGAGGTCATAGGCTGAGGTCATAGGCTGAGGTCATAGGACTCTACGCCGGTCAACGAGTCAGCCGTGCAGGTTACCGGACATAGTCGTGCTCAATCTCACAATCTCATGGCCTCTGTTTCAATCTCACAATCTCATGACCTCTGTTTCGCCGTGAAAATCAGACGCACGGGTCAACGAAATCGATCAAATGTCGTAATCTCATAAACCCCGCGCTCCAAGTGCGGTATCACATGGTTACGAACGTACGGGATTGCTAGTGCTATGCATGACAGTCATGTCATTAAGGGCCACGGCACGGCATAGGCGACGTAAGATTGACCTTTACGGTGAAATATTACCGTAGTTCGCTGTCAATGTCTGATGTTGGAAGATCGTGAAGGTGGAATGTTCTAATTCAAGATAAGCCTCTTCAATGTACGGACACTGGCGTTCAACAGAGCTGCCATGCTGGAGTGACCGTACATTGTACTTCAATATACGGACACAGGCGTTCAACAGAGCTGTCATGTTGGAGTGACCGTACATTGTACTTCAATGTACGGACACTGGCGTTCATCAGAGCTGTCATGTTGGAGTGACCGTACATTCGAATATGCCGTTAGTCGCCAAATCTCATGGCTTGTATACCCCGTCTGGTACCCCGTCTGGTACCCCGTCTGGTACCCCGTCTGGTACCCGTCTGGTACCCGTCTGGTACCCGTCTGGTACCCGCGTCTGGTACCGCGTCTGGTACCCAGTCTGGTACCCCGTCTGGTACCCCCTGTCCTCCCACGCAGGGTTCGCTGCCGATCCAGTGCTCAGATAACAAGTAAAGGCCTAAAGCGACATGCAAACCGTATAACCGGTTTGCATTCATCCCATTGACTACATAATGACCTCCCGCTCCCCTCTCTCTCCCCATCTTCAGGGCTGACCTCCCCTCCCCTCCCCATATTCGGGGCTGACCTCCCCCTCCTCTCTCCATCCCCATATTCAGGGCTGACCTCCCCCTCCCCTCCCCATATTCAGGGCTGACATCTCCCTCCTCTCTCCACCCCTATATTCAGGGCTGACCTCCCCCTTACCTCTCCCCTCCTCCATCATCAGGGCTGCCCTCCCCCTCCCCTATCCCTCCCCATATTCAGGGCTGACCTCTCCCTCCCCTCTCCCTCCCAATCTTCAGGGCTGACCTCCCCCTCCCCTCTCCCTCTCCATCTTCAGGGCTGACCTCCCCTCCCCTCCCCATATTCAGGGCTGACCTCCCCTTCCCTTCTCCCTCCCCTCCCCATCTTCTGGGCAGACCTCCTCCTCTCCTCTCTCCTCCCCTCCCATCTTCAGGGCTGACTTCTCCCTACCCTCAACCCTCCCCATATGCAGGGCTGACCTCCCCTCTCCTCTCTCCTCTCCTCTCCACCTTCAGGGCTGACCTGCCCTCCCCTCTCCCCTCCCCTCCCCCTTTTCAGGGCTGACCTACCCCTCTCCCCTCCCCATCTTCAGGGCTGACCTGCCCTCCCCTTTCTCCTCCCCTCCCCATCTTCAGGGCTGACCTCCCCCTCCCCTCTCCTTTCTCCATCTTCAGGGCTGACCTCCCCCTCCCCTCTCCCTCCCCATCTCCAGGGCTGACATCCCCCTCACCTCTCCCCTCCTCCATATTCAGGGCTGACCTCCCCCTCTCCTCTTCCTCCCATATTCAGGGCTGACCTCCCCCTCCCCTCTCCCTCCCAATCTTCAGGGCTGACCTCCCCCTCCCCTCTCCCTCCCAATCTTCACGGCTGACCACCCCCTCCCCTCCCCCTCCCAATCTTCAGGGCTGACCTCTCCCTCCCCTCTCCCTCTCAATATTCAGGGCTGACCTCCCCCTGCACTCTTCCCTCCCCATATTCAGGGTGCGCTGCCGATCAAGATGACGTTCGAAATGCAACCCAAGCCTGACACCTGGTGGCCAGATCAGGAAACTCTGAAGCAGATGGAACTGGTGCATGACGTCAGCATCTCCGTGCCGCAGAAGAACCGAGACAACGCTGTGCTGGTCACGGTCATGGCCATGGAACGCAACATCGGTTAGTGGGGGAGGTCATGATGGGGGTGGTTAGAGGAGCGAGACAACGCCGCGCTGGTCACTAATGGCCCTGGAACGCAACATCGGTTAGTGGGAAGGTCATGATATGGTGGTTAGAGAGGCGAGAGTGTGTACAAAATAGGGCGAAGCCAGAGGAAAGGGTGCATCGCGACCTCGGTGTAGAGCATCGGTCGGTCAGGTGGGTGGCAGTTGTATAAATATTATTTTTGGGTTACTGGGTGGTGGTGTGGGGTTACTGTACTGTGGTTACTGGGTGGTGGTTACTGTGGTTACTGTGGTGTGGGGTTACTGCTGCTACTGTTGTTACTGGGTGGTGGTGTGGGGATAATGTGGTTACCGGGTGGTGGTGTGGGTTACTGCGTTACTGGTTGGTGTGGGGTTACTGCCGCAACTGTGGTAACCGGAGTTACTGAATGTGCAAAAATTTAGGCTTATTGGGCTTAAAATGGTCGACGGTGTTGACTAATTTATCATTAAATGAGCTGGTGGTGTTTCGCGGTCGAGGTACAGTGTCGCTCTACTGACCCGACGTGTTTACGTGTATGTTACGTGTTTGTTACGTGTTTGTTACGTGTTTGTTACGTGTTTGTTACGTGTGTTTGTTACGTGTGTTTGTAACGTGTGTTTGTAACGTGTGTTTGTAACGTGTGTTTGTAACGTGTGTTTGTAACGTGTATTTGTTACGTGTGTTTGTTAAGTGTGTTAAGTGTGTTTGTTAAGTGTGTTTGTTAAGTGTGTTTGTTAAGTGTGTTTGTTACGTGTGTTTGTTACGTGTGTTTGTTACGTGTGTTTGTTACGTGTGTGTGTGTGTGTGTGTTACGTGTGTGTGTGTGTGTGTGTGTGTGTTACGTGTGTGTGTGTTACGTGTGTGTGTGTTGCGTGTGTGTGTGTGTTACGTGTGTGTGTGTTACGTGTGTGTGTTACGTATGTGTGTGTGTTACGTGTGTGTGTGTGTGTTACGTGTGTGTGTTACGTGTGTTTGTTACGTGTGTTTGTTACGTGTGTTTGTTACGTGTGTTTGTTACGTGTGTTTGTTACGTGTGTTTGTTACGTGTGTCTGTTACGTGTCTGTTACGTGTGTCTGTTACGTGTGTCTGTTACGTGTGTCTGTTACGTGTGTCTGTTACGTGTGTCTGTTACGTGTGTCTGTTACGTGTGTCTGTTACGTGTGTCTGTTACGTGTGTCTGTTACGTGTGTCTGTTACGTGTGTCTGTTACGTGTGTCTGTTACGTGTGTCTGTTACGTGTGTCTGTTACGTGTGTCTGTTACGTGTGTCTGTTACGTGTGTGTTACGTGTGTCTGTTACGTGTGTCTGTTACGTGTGTCTGTTACGTGTGTCTGTTACGTGTGTCTGTTACGTGTGTCTGTTACGTGTGTCTGTTACGTGTGTCTGTTACGTGTGTGTTACGTGTGTCTGTTACGTGTGTCTGTTACGTGTGTCTGTTACGTATGTCTGTTACGTATGTCTGTTACGTGTGTCTGTTACGTGTGTCTGTTACGTGTGTGTTACGTGTGTCTGTTACGTGTGTCTGTTACGTGTGTCTGTTACGTGTGTCTGTTACGTGTGTCTGTTACGTGTGTCTGTTACGTGTGTCTGTTACGTGTGTTTGTTACGTGTGTTTGTTACGTGTGTTTGTTACGTGTGTTTGTTACGTGTGTTTGTTACGTGTGTTTGTTACGTGTGTTTGTTACGTGTGTTTGTTACGTGTGTTTGTTACGTGTGTTTGTTACGTGTGTTTGTTACGTGTGTTTGTTACGTGTGTTTGTTACGTGTGTTTGTTACGTGTGTTTGTTACGTGTGTTTGTTACGTGTGTTTGTTACGTGTGTTTGTTACGTGTGTTTGTTACGTGTGTTTGTTACGTGTGTTGTTACGTGTGTTGTTACGTGTGTTGTTACGTGTGTTGTTACGTGTGTTGTTACGTGTGTTGTTACGTGTGTTGTTACGTGTGTTGTTACGTGTGTTGTTACGTGTGTTGTTACGTGTGTTGTTACGTGTGTTGTTACGTGTGTTACGTGTGTTACGTGTGTTACGTGTGTTACGTGTGTTTGTTACGTGTGTGTGTTACGTGTGTTTGTTACGTGTGTTTGTTACGTGTGTTTGTTACGTGTGTTTGTTACGTGTGTTTGTTACGTTTGTTTGTTACGTGTGTTTGTTACGTGTGTTTGTTACGTGTGTTTGTTACGTGTGTTTGTTAGGTGTGTTTGTTACGTGTGTTTGTTACGTGTGTTTGTTAAGTGTGTTTGTTACGTGTGTTTGTTACGTGCGTTTGTTACGTGCGTTTGTTACGTGCGTTTGTTACGTGCGTTTGTTACGTGTGTTTGTTATGTGTGTTTGTTATGTGTGTTTGTTATGTGTGTTTGTTACGTGTGTTTGTTACGTGTGTCTGTTACGTGTGTCTGTTACGTGTGTCTGTTACGTGTGTCTGTTACGTGTGTCTGTTACGTGTGTCTGTTACGTGTGTCTGTTACGTGTGTCTGGTACGTGTGTCTGGTACGTGTGTCTGGTACGTGTGTCTGGTACGTGTGTCTGGTACGTGTGTCTGGTACGTGTGTCTGGTACGTGTGTCTGGTACGTGTGTCTGGTACGTGTGTCTGGTACGTGTGTCTGGTACGTGTGTCTGGTACGTGTGTCTGGTACGTGTGTCTGGTACGTGTGTCTGGTGCGTGTGTCTGGTACGTGTGCCTGTTACGTGTGCCTGTTACGTGTGCCTGTTACGTGCGCCTGTTACGTGCGCCTGTTACGTGTGCCTGTTACGTGTGCCTGTTACGTGTGTTTGTTACGTGTGTTTGTTACGTGTGTTTGTTACGTGTGTTTGTTACGTGTGTTTGTTACGTGTGTTTGTTACGTGTGTTTGTTACGTGTGTTTGTTACGTGTGTTTGTTACGTGTGTTTGTTACGTGTGTTTGTTACGTGTGTTTGTTACGTGTGTTTGTTACGTGTGTTTGTTACGTGTGTTTGTTACGTGTGTTTGTTACGTGTGTTTGTTACGTGTGTTTGTTGCGTGTGTTTGTTAGGTGTGTTTGTTAGGTGTGTTTGTTAGGTGTGTTTGTTAGGTGTGTTTGTTAGGTGTGTTTGTTAGGTGTGTTTGTTAGGTGTGTTTGTTAGGTGTGTTTGTTAGGTGTGTTTGTTAGGTGTGTTTGTTACGTGTGTTTGTTACGTGTGTTTGTTACGTGTGTTTGTTACGTGTGTTTGTTACGTGTGTTTGTTACGTGTGTTTGTTACGTGTGTTTGTTACGTGTGTTTGTTACGTGTGTTTGTTATGTGTGTTTGTTATGTGTGTTTGTTATGTGTGTTTGTTATGTGTGTTTGTTATGTGTGTTTGTTATGTGTTTGTTATGTGTGTTTGTTATGTGTGTTTGTTACGTGTGTTTGTTACGTGTGTTTGTTACGTGTGTTTGTTACGTGTGTTTGTTACGTGTGTTTGTTACGTGTTTGTTACGTGTGTTTGTTACGTGTGTTTGTTACGTGTGTTTGTTATGTGTTTGTTATGTGTGTTTGTTATGTGTGTTTGTTATGTGTTTGTTACGTGTGTTTGTTACGTGTGTTTGTTACGTGTGTTTGTTACGTGTGTTTGTTACGTGTGTTTGTTACGTGTGTTTGTTACGTGTGTTTGTTACGTGTGTTTGTTACGTGTGTTTGTTACGTGTGTTTGTTACGTGTGTTTGTTACGTGTGTTTGTTACGTGTGTTTGTTATGTGTGTTTGTTATGTGTGTCTTGTTATGTGTGTTTGTTATGTGTTTGTTATGTGTGTTTGTTACGTGTGTTTGTTACGTGTGTTTGTTACGTGTGTTTGTTACGTGTGTTTGTTACGTGTGTTTGTTACGTGTGTTTGTTACGTGTGTTTGTTACGTGTGTTTGTTACGTGTGTTTGTTACGTGTGTTTGTTACGTGTGTTTGTTATGTGTGTTTGTTATGTGTGTTTGTTATGTGTGTTTGTTATGTGTGTTTGTTACGTGTGTTTGTTACGTGTGTTTGTTACGTGTGTTTGTTACGTGTGTTTGTTACGTGTGTTTGTTACGTGTGTTTGTTACGTGTGTTTGTTACGTGTGTTTGTTGCGTGTGTTTGTTGCGTGTGTTTGTTGCGTGTGTTTGTTGCGTGTGTTTGTTACGTGTGTTTGTTACGTGTGTTTGTTACGTGTGTTTGTTACGTGTGTTTGTTGCGTGTGTTTGTTGCGTGTGTTTGTTGCGTGTGTTTGTTGCGTGTGTTTGTTGCGTGTGTTTGTTGCGTGTGTTTGTTGCGTGTGTTTGTTGCGTGTGTTTGTTACGTGTGTTTGTTACGTGTGTTTGTTACGTGTGTTTGTTACGTGTGTTTGTTACGTGTGTTTGTTACGTGTGTTTGTTACGTGTGTTTGTTACGTGTGTTTGTTACGTGTGTTTGTTACGTGTGTTTGTTACGTGTGTTTGTTACGTGTGTTTGTTACGTGTGTTTGTTACGTGTGTTTGTTACGTGTGTTTGTTACGTGTGTTTGTTACGTGTGTTTGTTACGTGTGTTTGTTACGTGTGTTTGTTACGTGTGTTTGTTACGTGTGTTTGGTACGTGTGTTTGTTATGTGTGTTTGTTATGTGTGTTTATGTGTTTGTTATGTATTTGTGTTATGTGTGTGTGTTATGTGTGTGTGTTATGTGTGTGTGTTATGTGTGTGTGTTATGTGTGTGTGTTATGTGTGTGTGTTATGTGTGTGTGTTATGTGTGTGTGTGTTATGTGTGTGTGTTATGTGTGTGTGTTATGTGTGTGTGTTATGTGTGTGTGTGTTATGTGTGTGTGTGTTATGTGTGTGTGTGTGTGTTATGTGTGTTTGTCACCGTGTGTTTGTCACCGTGTGTTTGTCACCGTGTGTTTGTCACCGTGTGTTTGTCACCGTGTGTTTGTCACCGTGTGTTTGTCACCGTGTGTTTGTCACCGTGTGTTTGTCACCGTGTGTTTGTCACCGTGTGTTTGTCACCGTGTGTTTGTTGTGTGTTTCTTACGTTTGTTTGTTGTGTGTTTGTTGTGTTTGTTTGTTGTTTGTTTGTTGTGTTTGTTTGTTGTGTGTTTGTTGTGTGTTTGTTGTGTTTGTTTGTTGTGTGTTTGTTGTGTTTGTTTGTTGTGTTTGTTTGTTGTGTTTGTTTGTTGTGTTTGTTTGTTGTTTGTTGTGTTTGTTGTTTGTTGTGTTTGTTACGTGTGTTTTATGTGTGTTTGTGACGTGTGTTTGTTGCGTGGGTTTGTGACGTGTGTTTGTGACGTGTGTTTGTGACGTGTGTTTGTGCTCGTCAGGCGGTGTCTACGCCGCTCGCCGGGACCTGCTTGGTCTGACGGGGCCGACGGTGGTGCCAGGTACTCCCACCAGCTACAGATTCGACGGCGCGCCCCGGCTGCAGGGTCCGCACGGGCTCATGACGATGATCGCCCACCAGGTCAGACTGAGATGCTCAGATACACCGAGATACTCAGATACACTGAGACACTAAGATATACAGATATACTGAGATACTCAGATATACAGATACACCGAGATACTCAGATACACTGAGACATTAAGATATACAGATACACTGGATACTCAGATACACTGCGATACTCAGATACACTGCGATACTCAGATACACTGCGATACTCAGATACACAGATACACCGAGATACTCGGATACACTGAGACACTAAGATATACAGATATACTGAGATACTCAGATATACAGATACTTAGATATACAGATACACCGAGATACTCAGATACACCGAGATACTCAGATATACTGAGATACTCAGTTACACTGATATACTGAGATACTCAGATATGCAGATATACTGAGATACTTAGATATACAGATACACCGAGATAGCAAACTTGAATTGTTAAAAATGGTTAAATTCGATTCCATGCGGGTTTCGATTCAATCACGATTCATGAATACAAATATATGGTGGTGAATTGATTTTCTTCAATTCAAGCAATTTGTATTGAACGATTTTAATTGATTCAATGCAGAGTCAAATCAATAACCAGTCTGGTCCCCCATGATTAGCAGGATTTTATAATTAGTCCTATGCGAATGGGAAACTGGTGGGAAAAAACTCGCTCCCCCCACGCTAAAAATGGCTAGTTATGTTTGACTAAGGTCATGTCGGTACGCCATGTTATGCACAGTATGGCAGCATGGTATGTCATAGTGGCATATGGTAACATCAGAAAGGCAGCGGCATTGTGCACGACAGCAAAATTTCCAAATTTAGTCTGAAGCTGTTATTATTATAGGTTGTGTTAGGTTAAGTTTAGTTTAAAGGGACTATCCAACCTTAACATTATATTTGAGTTGAGATATCCATTTTTATGGCTAGGCTTTGAAATTAAGTATGGCAACAGTTAAAACAACCACAATGATCTAATAAAAAAGATATTAGAGTTTGATTTTGACATCTGTACAAAATAAGGCCCATGTGTATTTGAATAGGGACTCTAAACTGACAGCGTCGTCTCTCAACCCAACTGGTAATGATAGTAGACTTGTTTTAAGGTCAGCCTTGAAATATTTTCGTCTTTCATTTCTCGATCCCCGGGTGGTTCGCAATCTAAGTCAATCTAGACACAGGGTGGTTCGCTTTTTCTGCGCAATAGATGTCGACAAAAAATTGCCATATATTTGGCAGTACAAAGGATTGCCCTGTTATTTTTAAAAAATCATGACGTCACCAACCCAACTTTTCGCTTAAAACTAAAAGTTGAATATCTTCAAAGATAAGCATTTATAATTTAGATAAGCATAAGCAAAAAAGTAGACATACAATCAAGTGTGATTCAACAACTTTCACAAAGGTGGGACAGTCTCTTTAACAGCTTTGTCAGAAGAAATAGACATTTTTATGTGATGTTCTATGCCTAAATTTATTCCGACGAAGTTATTATTAATAGGTAAGGTTAGGATAAGTTAAGTTTAGCGGTTTTGTCAGAAGAAATATGGGAATTTTGCTGTGGTGCACAATGTCGCTACTTTTCTGATGTTACCATATGCTGTCATACTGTGCATAGCGCGGCACACTACCTTAGTCAAAGATTACCAAATAGCATAAAAAGTGACTTCTGTACCTACCCATAGGCGTAGGAACATGGGCAGGGGGCAGCCCCTCCCAACATTTTGGATTTTAACCCGCGCACTGCGCGCACTGCCCCGGCTTTGCGCCGAACACGAACTGCAGGGGGGTTTATTTCCTCCCCCCCCGCCCTGAGATCTCGAACACTACACTACGTAGCGAGAAGCGGAAAACGGCATTTGATAGCTTTATAGATGGTCTATCGGACGTATTTCAGTATTGTTTTAGGTCAGCTCAAAATTGAGGTCACCAGAGGTCATCAAAGCTCGAATTCTCCAGTTTTTTTTTTCCTGTTTTAGGACATCGCTCCAGAAATTCCTATATCTCTCAGAAACTATGCTAGTTTGAAACAAACTGAAAAAAGCAAACGCCAGCCAGTGAAATTTTAAATCGGTAAGGTGTCCTCAAATTTGATCTCGGGTCAACATTTGAGGCTCCAGAGGTCAAAAAAGAAAACAATGCCGTTTTTCTTGCTAAATAGTTTTTCGCTATTAACTTTTTATTTAATAAGGATAACTAAAAACTGTTTACGCCATTGTGTTTATCTTGTCAAGACGCTTCGAATGATATACATGGTGACCTCGTTAGGTTAACGTAAACATTTGACCTCGGGTCAAGGTCAAGTGGTGACCCAAGTAGGGCATGTTGTATATGGGAAGACTTGTCTCGACGAGACAAACACATTGATGTCTGTTTTACTTCTATCTTCATTATGTCGAGTTATTGACAAAAAAGTGATGGTGACCTCGCATGACCTCAAATGACCCAATAGGGGTCACTGAACAATTACATTTGGATCATCAAGAATATCCTATAATAACATGATCCAGAAGTAATTAGACTAATATCATGCATATCCTTGAAATAGGAAACATTTGTATATTTCCTCATTGACTTATTATGGGGAGGTTACGAAATTAACCTGACCTTAGGTCACCGATATCAAAAATCCTAGATATGCGAATTGTCGGTACTAATGCCCTCATGTCATCCTGTAAGTTTCAAACTGATCGGTGAAAAACTCTGGCTTTGGCACAACTGCAAACATTTTTGGAGGTGGGGTCACTTGACCTGGTCTGGTGACCTGACCTGAGATGACCAGAGGTTATTTTTTTCTCTCAAAGTGTGCGCAATCGATGTCTTAATAGATGTGCTAAAACCCGGCGGCGCTGCGGGCCGCCGTTTTTCCGCTATCTTTGAAAACCTGAGGGGGGGGGGGGGCGGAAATCCCCCCCACCCCCCCCCCCCCCCCCCCCCTGCAGTGCGCGGGTTAACATTACGTCTATGGGCGTAGCAGGGAAAGGATCGACTTCAGAATGCCACCGCCCCCCCCCCCAACTTGAACATAGTTCCTGCGTTCCTATACCTACCAACCAAGTTTAAATGAAGTTAAGCACATACACAGGCAAATCAATGGGGTTTACAGGCGCCACAACTACCAAGGTTATTTGGCACCCATGCCACTTCCTCTGAAGAACACCCGATACGTCAAAGCAAAAACCTGATGTCAACACTTGCACATATTTAGTATTTACTGGAAAGTCAGAAGGTATGTAAACTTAGTAGGCAGCCTACCGATTTGGTAAGGACAAGAGTCATTCGACCTTGAACTCGGCTGACAAACGAATGACGTCACTGGCGGTAGCCGGCTCCTACGTCGGCGCCGCGCTCACGCAGCAAACGTAGTCAGCCGCCAGTTACAGCTCGCTGTTTCGTACGGCCAGGGATTCACTAAGACGAGCGTGGTGAATTATCAGTGCCCATTAATTAAATGCGCACATACTTAATTGTATGATTCTGCCCCACTGAATTGCCGGATATGCTGTGAAACGCGCCGTGACAAACGCGCCGTGCCGTGACTTTTTAAAATAAATTTAGTCCGAATGTTTTTGAATGGATGGGTTTCCGAGGTAAGGCCCCTCGCTAAGCCGATCAAGCATTTCCTGGCGTCCGGCAGAATTAAGAAGCGAAAGTTGTACATGCCCGACATACCTGGACACGGTCCGCCCCGCCCTCTGACGTCACCTGACCTTGAGTGTGACCGCTGCCACCGGCCACAGGCCATCCCAGCCAGGGGCAAATGGCGAGCGCCGAAGCGACTCGAACCCGGGCTGCCACTACCGGGATAGGTCAGAAGCCCGTCGCTCTCCCAACTGAGTTACAGGGGCGGACAATTCGTTTGTTCATTTGTTCTGCCTCCAGTGACGTCACATCAAGCTTCGGACTCAAACGAGGCGGCTATAGCGGTGTCACCCCCTGCGAGCCACAGTCCGCACACAAATCTTGCGCAACACAAATCACTATCGCCCCACTGGATGGCCTCTGTTCCGTACTTGCATATCTCATCGGCGCCAAACGGTGCCACACTGCCATTCTGTCTCCGTTGCAGACTGGTTATTGATTCGACATTGATTGAATCGATTGGAATCGTTCAATCAAAATTCATTGAATCAGAACATAATTGATTCACCACCAGATATTTTGATTCATGAATCGTGATTGAATCAAAACCCGCATCAAATCAAGGCTGATTGAATCAAAAGATTTAACGATTCAAGCACACTGGTAAATTGTGCAAATATATGCAGTGCAGTGGCTACATTCAATTATACTGAAATACTATTGCTGTACCAATGTTTTAATGATCATATATGCATGTTTCCATTTTTATTGATTTGACATTCACCTCATATATTCAAATGTTGAATCAAACGTGAATCAATTACAATATTTGTTTTGATTCTTTGAATCAGAATGAATCAATTCTCAAAATTGTATCCGTGAATCGAACGGTGATTGAATCATTCAGATTCCAAAATGAATCGTGATTGAATCGTTCCAAAAAAGTTGAATCAATAACCAGTCTGCTCCGTTGTAATTGAACAGCGTGTGGCGTTCACGTGCCGTTTCCCAGCCACCATGCTGCGCACAGTGTTCATTATCGCTGTTATTACGCATGTTTTGTTCCGCGAACAAACTAACTCGTTGTATCGCTTGCTTCCAGTATTACAGCCAGGATAATAGAAATACAATTATTTGCTCCCCGAATTTGACCCACTTCCTCGTCCAAGTTGGGGGGGGGGGAAGAGGGCTGAAGCACCCTCAACTGAATAGGATCCTACACCCTTGCGACGTGGAAATTGCTCAGTTAGTTACGGATGGAATTTCCCTAGTTTTCCCTTCGACACACCGCTGCTACAAAAAAAGAGGGAAATTTCATCCGTAACATGCAGGGGCGGCCAGGGCTGGAAAGTAACTTTTCCAGCCCTGGCCGCCCCTGCATGTTACGGATGAAATTTCCTCTTTTTTTGTAGCAGCGGTGTGTCGAAGGGAAAACTAGGGAAATTCCATCCGTAACTAACTGAGCCAATTTCCACGTCGCAAGGGTGTAGGATCCTATTCAGTTGAGGGTGCTTCAGCCCTCTTCCCCCCCCCCCAACTTGGACGAGGAAGTGGGTCAAATTCGGGGAGAAATATGTATTTTTTTTGGTGTATATGGAAGCGTTCAAAGTTGTAGCATTCAATGCTTGTACCATACAAAACAGCACCATCCAACGCTTGCGACATCCAAATTTCGCCCGGGTAGGGAACATCGTCATGAACCAAGCTAGCAGCAGCCAAAATCGTGGTATCCAGCCACATACAAAGTACTGGCAGCCAAAGCTTGCGACCTCCAAAAATAGAACACCGAGGACATCTACCTTCCGGGAACTATTGGTTCAAATATCGCCCGGTAGATGTCTCACCATAGCCGGTGGTGCGACGAAACGCTAGTTGAGTGACATCCCTTGAACACAGTGGAGTGGTGTACAGTGGAGCCCGACAGTGTCAGTAGCGCCGCCGCGGCGGCGGCACTGACGGGCCGGGCGCGGCGGCGCTCCGCCGCCCGCGGGGTCTCAGCCGCTCGCCCGGCAGCGCCGGGCTGTGCGCGCTGGCGGTAGCCTTGCCTGCTGACGGGAAAGATGTTCGCTTCTGCTGGGCCATGGGAATCGTAGGAGCCCGTATATTTCCTTCGTGTTTTAGCTGGGTCTGCATTGATCTGGGTATGACGATTTTAGTGAGTAGATTTTCGGTACATATGGAGCATATGGTACATATTATCAGGGTGTATAGCTGTTTTGCCAGCAGGAGTAGGGATTTTGGGCCTCGCTTAGATACGGTAAGTATATGTATGTACCTACAAACCAGTAAAACGCCCTTATTGGATCGGGAACCGGGCGGGCGATTCTTCAACGCTCTTGTCCAATGTGAAGGAGCACTTTGTTTTGTTTTGACCTCAGTTGACCTAAGATGACCTTGTAGGGGTCACTGAGCAACAGTTGCATAGGGTCATCAATAATGAGCTATACAAACATGATCCTGCAATAATTGGTCTGATGTAATGCGTATTCTCTGAATGGGAGGGATTTGCATATTTGCATATTGACATATAATGGTGAGGTCACGGAACCGACCTGACCTTACGTCACAGATATACACAAATCCAAGATATGCGATTTGTAGGTACTTAAGCCTAATTCAATTATGTGAGTTTAAAACTGTTCGGGACAAACACTGTTGCCTGGGCACGAATGTTATTTTTGGGGGAGATGGTGTCACTTAATGCGACCTGGTGACATGACCTGAAGTGACCCGAAGTAAAAAACATTGCAAAATGTGGTTAATTGATGCCCGAACAGGTGCATGACAATTTGTTACAAAGACTAAGACAGAAAATCTGACAACAGGTTATCATGACCGATCAGCAAGCTGTTTGAACAGAAATGCATCAACATAGTCTAACAATGTCACACTCACACCAATCATTTTTGCGCTCTTTAATGAGACAGACAGTATCCTGCTCGATAGAGACTGGTACAGTTTTGAATCATACCACTTGTAGCCAGTGCAATATAGACCAGTAGAATACAACTAACAGCCACTGAATCGGCTCCAACGACCACCGTCGTCACATGGATGCTCAAATGAGAG
>JAXIVJ010005039.1:0-70000 GCA_036785665.1 Chirona hameri
GGAGTTTCGTGCAACAATACATCACTTGTTGACGGCCGTGGGATGGCCGAGTCCCTGCATAAAATTAGCTCGATGCAGACTGGTTATTGATTCAACTTTTTTTGGAACGATTCAATCATGATTCATTTTGGAATCTGAATGATTCAATCACCGTTCGATTCACGGATACAATTTTGAGAATTGATTCCTTCCGATTCAAAGAATCAAAACAAATATTTTAATCGATTCACGTTGGATTTAACATTTAAATATATTAGGTGAATTTATGTAAAATCTATACAAATGGAAACATGCTTATATATAATCATTAAAACATTGTTACAGCAAAAGTATTTCAGTATAAATGAATGTAGCCGCTAGGACTGCATGTATTTGCACAATTTACCAGTGTACTTGAATCGTTCAATCTTTTGATTCAATCAGCCTTGATTTGATGTGGGTTTTGATTCAATCACGATTCATGAATCAAAAGACCTGGTGGTGAATCAATTATGTTTGAATTCAATGAATTTTGATTGAACGATTCCAATCGATTCGCTCAGTGTCAAATTAATAACCAGTCTGGCTCGAAGAATGCCTAAGGTTCAAGATCCATGGAAATCTGGGACTATGTTGTGTTAAAATTGGTGGGATCTGACCCATTTGTCCAGGAATGCCCCATCTAGATTACGGTGCAGCAGGCAGGGGGTCCTGCAACCGCAACTGACCTGATGTCGGTCCGCACCCGAGGAAAGTGGAAACCCACTCCGTGACCAGACAGCCACCATCTAGTACGCTGCTCCCCACATCCTCCTCAGATACGACGGGCACAGCTCGTAGGCCACAGCACGAGCCGAGAGCTGCGAGATCCCGCTCCTGGGAGCGAGATGAGGCGAGATCCCGCTCCCATGGGAATATCCAACATGGTAGTCGGCTTAGACGCCCCTCTCCAAATCACTCCCATGCTTCTCATGCAAATTAAGGGAATCCAACGCGAAGCTGGCTAATATATGTATAGCAAATGAGTGCATGCGATGTCTGTTTTAGGTAACAGGCCTACTCTCGGTGGGAACAAACCAGCGAGCATCAAACCACATCCGCAACAGTAGTTCAGGGGAACGTGCTGTTGCAAACAGTTCCAGAAATGATTACCCCACAGTCTATAACGAGCGACTTCAGTGATCAAAGATCACTTTCATATTTCCTTGGCTACTGCTTCCCGATATCCCCGCAGTCTTAACTCCGGTCTGACTCGGTCACGACCATTGGTCAGTTGACCATTGGTAAGTCGGCCACTATTGCTGGTGAGCTCTGGGAACCGCCTTCAATTCCGGCATCTGGCGTTGAGCCTCCTTTCTGGAACACGATCGTACCTGACCAGTGACCATTGATACGTGGTATAGCCTGTGCGGTGCCGTGCCACTGCGGTTAGCAGGACGGAAGGAAAAGCAGGTCTGCGAATGTGCTGAGGGATTAAACTAAGCTTCACTTGTCTAAGCCAGAAGAAAATCCACGGAAATGTTGACATTCAAAGGTCAAAACAGCATAGTTGTCACGGCCTTGCATATTGTCTGTGCGGGAGGGCATCAATATTTTTAGAGAGCTTTTGTGATGATCATAAGCAAATCTTCAACAGCTTTGAATTGCTCATTGTATTGCAAATGGAGGTTGGGGTTGGTGTTGATTATTTGGTAGACCACTGTGCAATGGAATTAGACATAATACTTGGCTATATATTAGACCACGTCGTCATTTGCCGAATTCAGATTTAAGATCTGGCGGAGCGATTTTTTATGTCTTGGTATGTTCTTAACGTGATACAAAAAGAATTTGCAAAAAATTAGAAAATGTATCCTACCGGGTTTTGTGATTTGTAAACCATTGCAAACGCCGTTTCGGCGTTGAAGTCTCCCGTTGTAAACGTATTGGTGTTATCGTCCGGTAAAACACTTCTGATATTGTTATTGTCCTTCGTCACTTTACGGATCGGAAAGTGCAGTGGGTTACTTAAAGAGTACCTTTAAGTTCTTTTAGGGTTTCTAAAAGTGTAGGCAAGGTTATTTGGCAGTCAAACGGGCTTAAGTAGTGGGTTTTGGTGTCACTTTTTTGCACTTAGGCCAAAGCGCCTATCTACCTAATTAAGGATATTTTAGCACAGTATCTGGCGGAAATTGAACACAATATTAATTCGGAACTCCTTTGGATTGGAACTTGTTCAATGTTGACAGTTGCATTGTCGCCTAGCGCATCATCGAGCGATGTCTTGGGAGAAAAATCGCGAGTTTATGCATTCCAAGCGTTCGCAGATGTCGTTGGGAGATTGACGCGTTTTACGCTCAGTGGAACGTTGCAGTGGTTGCGCACAGAGTGTTCCAATCCGGTCAAATGATGACTGTAGGAAGTGTAGCAGTGGACGATGCGATGTCTAGTCAGCGCTACCACCTCAATTCTACTGCGCCTGCCGCTACATATCTGTCAATGCTGGGACATGGGTGGTTGAGAGAGAGAGAGAGAGAGGGGGGGGGGCAGCCTCAGGCCTGGCTCGTTACTTCCATTGTGCGTCCATTGTATTCGACAAAGCGTTGAACGGTACGAAATCTCTCGTTGGTGTGCATCACACGTAGGTGTGACTAGTTACTGGTGCTTTTCGGAATTCACGCAAAGCAGCCTTCTTGCGGATGCGTAACAAACGCTTCCCTTCTACCCCAGAGCTCTACTCGGCAGTTGCGTGGTGTGGGCAAGCTTTCTAGACCGATGCCGGAATGCTGCATCTAGTCATGTCATTCGACATGAGAAACGAGGGTCCAAGAGGGACTCTGGCGAGTTGCCCAGATCAGTCCAGCTAGTGGCTAGTCGACAATCCAGTCATACGTGGGATAGTCCTGCTTTATTTTGCACACGTATTGGAGGTCAAGGCGCTTCCGTCTTTCCGTCAAGAGGGGTTTCTTACGCATCCGCAAGAAGGCTGCTTTGCGTGAATTCCGGAAAGCACCAATAGCTAGTTGCACCCACGAATAGTGCACACCAACGAGAGATTTCGTACCGTTCAACGCTTTGTCGAATGCAATGGACGCACAATGGACGTAACGAGCAAGGCTTGAGGCTGCTCTCTCTCAACCACCCATGTCCCAGCATTGACAGATATGAAGCGGCAGGCGCAGTAGAATTGAGGTGGTAGCGCTGACTAGACATCGCATCGTCCACTGCTACACTTCCTACAGTCATCATTTGACCGGATTGGAACACCCTGTGCGCAACCACTGCAACGTTCCACTGAGCGTAAAACGCGTCTATCTCCCAACGACATCTGCGAACGCTTGGAATGCATAAACTCGCGATTTTTCTCCCAAGACATCGCTCGATGATGCGCTAGGCGACAATGCAACTGTCAACATTGAACAAGTTCCAATCTAAAGGAGTTCCGATTTAATATTGTGTTCAATTTCCGCCAGTTACTGTGCACAAATATCCTTAATTAGGTAAATTAGGCGCTTTGGCCTAAGTGCAAAAAAGTGCCACCAAAACCCACCACTTAAGCCCGTATGACTGCCAAATAACCTTACCTACACTTTTAACAACCCTAAAAGAACTTAAATGTACTCTTTAAGTCACCCAATGCACTTTCCGATCCTTAAAATGACGAAGAACAATAACAATATCAGAAGTGTTTTACCGGACGATAACACCAACACGTTTACAACGGGAGACTTCAACGCCAAAACGGCGTTTGCAATAGTTTACAAATCACAAAACCTGGTAGGATAAATTTCCGAATTTTGTGAAAATTATTTTTGTATCATGTTAAGAACATACCAAGACATAAAAAAATCACTCCGCCAGATCTGAAATCTGAATTCGGCAAATGACGACGTGGTCTACTATATATATCTTTTGTTTCCTGCCTGTTGTGTTTCATTGTGTTGAAATACACTCACCCTTCAATTAAAATGCATCATAATTTTTCGATATAGGCTTTCTCGATATCACTGCTTTATAGGAAACTTATTGACGCCTTCGCTATTACATATAAAGTTGTATTTCGCTCACGTCGCAACGGAAATGCTTAACCTTATGACATTTTCGGTAGAATATATTATCCATATTTCTGAAAATGAACACAAATTGGAAAACTTTGACAAAGACCACTGCCAGGGTAATTTGGTGTAATTATATGGTATCACGCGCCGGCACCAAACAGAACCAGTTACACTAATTGTGTGATTTGAAAATCTCATGAAAACGTATTTCGTTAGCAATTTGCTTGCATTAATGCTTACTCCCCATTTCGAAAATTCAACGTTCACACAAATATTGTCTCCTTGATAAACTCATCACCGTATTCAGCGATTTAGTCCGTGATGCTAGACAGTTTCTGCCACACAACTGAAGTATAAGTGTTGTTAATGCATCACCACAACAGTTGACGCGATACACCTGCTTTGCTTTAGGCACCAGATTTTATAAATCGCATGTCTCATTAAAATTCCTATAACATCACACAGAAAGAGGTCTGGGGCAAACCAAGTCGGGTTTCAAGGTTTTACAGCCTGAGTATGTTGTGGTAGCCAAGTATAGTAAGAAGCTGAACACGTTGTCGCGCAAGGTTGCCGTCCTGCAACACTGTCAGGTGGTTGGTGTGATGGCATAGTTGCATAAATCATACGGTAACTGACTACATTTTCTTTTTGATGAGCCGCTTCTCTTGGCTTCTGTACCTGAATTAACCACAAAAATGTCGGCTCGATTCCACGCAACAAACTGACATGTAACTCCGTTATGTAACGTAACATGTGTGCCATACTTATGTCTTTTTACGGAATTCAACGCTTTGAAGTACCTACTACAAGCTTTGGGGCTATCCATAAAACGATTTCATGCATAGCTGTTACAAAAAGAGCCGTGCAGCTGGGTAACCGACTGCTGTAAGCTTCTACACGGCCATTTCAGTGATGTCACCTGCGCTTGAGCGTGATCGCATATTGTTATACCTGGAGCCTTCTCTTCGCCCTTGATACGATGACATCGTTGCGTGCATATACTTTTCCGTTGAAGCATGTTTTTTCTCGAAACTTCCTTATTTACGTTGAGCAAACTAGTCGTGTCACGCTTTTCTGGTTTCCTGGTTCATCAGAGTTGGATCTGACAGGTTCACCGGTCAGATCCAACTATAAATGGTTCATTGATACCATCTGTTGAAAAGTAAGAATATCCACATTCTCCAGTGTCTAAGAAGAACGACAAATTGCTTCAAAGAACGCCTTTTCAGAGTTGTATTATTTAGCATTATGACATCACAACTCACAAGGAAAACTATTGGCCAAAACATTGAGAGAATCTCTGTTAACACACGCACTGGAGGACCTCTGAGAATTACACGCACTGCCCCCCCCCCCCCCCCCAAAGCCACAATAACGAAATTTGTAGGGTAGAGAGCTGTGGGGATCTGTTTTGTGAAAGTTTCATGACACTAGGTCAATATCTTCAAGGTCAAATGAAGTAAAATATGCTAAATTGTGCTTGTTGTGCGCTCCTTGGCTTGACATTGTTATGGAACGCAGTGCTTGCATGTGTTACAGCTAAAGTAAGAAATCCGTTATTTTGCAAAATAACTAGTTACGTTGCAAACTAACTGAACAGTCAGTTAGTTTGCAACACAACTAGTTAGTTTGCAAAATAACCAGTGACGTTTCAACCTAACTAGTTTTGTTGCAAACTAACTAGTTAATTTGCGGAGTTGACGATGTATGTGGCGTAATTCATAGCTCAGCTCCGTGGCAATTAGGTTTTTGACCATCTGTGCTAACGCTCTGCCCGATTCATTCAGAATTTTCTGCCGGTTCCGATGCATTCGTTATTTTCACCTCTCAAGTTGGCGGACGCAGTCTACGACCCGCCTCCAGTGCTGTCCGAATGCGAGGTCAGGTCAAGTCTGACGGAGCGCCGGTCAGTCTTGGACGAGGCTTCGTGACGTCGCGCGGTTGTGCTGAAGCTCTGTGCTGGTTTTGGTGGCGTGTGATTGTGGAGGGAGGATGTCGCGAGAAAACAAAATCGATGAAAGATTCCAAGAGTGGGCCAGTGAGCAGAAGGGGCAAAACAATTGTGCTGTTGACGACGCGGAGCATGCAAACATAATTGATTTATTGATGCGTCACGAGGAAGGCGAAGTGCAGGCGGCGCCATCTGAACAGATAAGATGGCTCGCAAGCAGTGGCGGATCTACGGTTGGGAAAAATGTTCAATTGCCCCCCCTCCCCCAAACGAAATATCGGTAGGCAAACGTATGTTTTTGCCCCCCCCCCCCCCAAAAAAAAAAAAACACAACAAAAAACGATCCAGCAGGTTGTTATTTTTGTCCTGGTACAGTGGCGGATAAATCTTTCTTCAAAATACGATTTAAAAAAAATAATTTTCGCTTGGGAGACAACCAAAAAAAAAAAACGCAGTAAGACAACCAAAAAAAAAAGCGTCCGACCATTTGTAATTTTCTTGAAAAGTTGTGCACTTTTCAAGGGAGTTTCAAGGGAGGGGAATTCATTGGTGGTGACTAAAAAAAATCAACAAAATATATTTTCCAAGATACGGCCTTCCATATTTTCCAAAGTTCACTATGCAGGGCTAATTTTGACGACTCCGAGGCTAAAAAAACGATTTTGATAACTTTTTTTGGGATCAGGATTATTCGAAGAACAATTTGGCAATCAAGGATTTTCTATTTTTTGTCACGTGATTTCGTGACCTTTTTGCGCCGTGATCTTGGACCTGTTGGAAACTGAAATTAAAATTTCCGTCTGATGAAGATTTGAACTTCATTGATGTCATTTCGTATTCAAAATAATTAAAAGTGTGGTTCGACCTGTACAAATAATTTTTGAGTCTTGCAATGCTGACATAATACGCTGTTCGAGCACCTGTCCGTCGATAACTTCGCATCTACTTGACATACGCTTTCGAAACAAAGTCCAAAGTGACTCCTGACGACGAAACATCTCGGTTGGTGCCTGTTACACCGACATCAAGTCGCCATATGACTTGCCAGGCCAATACAACGTAACGTACACAAACAGCGTATTGTGTGCATTGTAAGTCTCAAAAGTAGTTTTTACAGGTCTAACACCAATTTTTAAATTTTGTATTCGAAAGGACATACCAATGGAACTCAAATCTTCATCAGACGAAAACAAAATAATTTCAGTTTCCAACAGGTCAAGGTCACGGCGCAAAATGTAGGTCACGAGGCCACGTGACAAAATGAAAATAGAAAATCGAGATTGCCAAATTGTTCTTGGACTAATCCCGATCCAAACAATACAAAACATCGAAATCGCTTCCTTAGTCTCGGAGTTTGTCAAAATTAGTGAACACAGTGAGCACAGTGAACTTGTGACATTTTTCGGAAGGTCTTATCTGTAGTTTTTGTCACCACCAATTAATTCCCCGCCCTTGAAAACCCCAGTGCACAACTTTTCAAGAAAATTAAAAATGGTCGGACGGCAAATTTGAAAACAAATGGTTGTCTTACTGTGGAAGTCTCCAAAAGTAGGTTTTACAGGTCAAACCCCACTTTTTTATTTTGTATACGGAAGTGCATCAATGAAGCTCAATTCGTCATCAGACGAAAATGTTAATTTCAGTTTCCAAAAGGTCAAGGTCACGGCGCAAAAAGTAGGTCACGAGGTCACGTGACAAAAAAACAACAACACAAATAGAAAATCCGTGATTCCCAGATTGTTCTTCGACTAATCCTGATCCGAACAAAAACAGTTTTCAAAATCGTTTTTGCTTTTGTCTCAGAGTTATTGGTCGTCAAAATTAGGCCTGCACAGTGAACTTGGGAAAATACGGAAGGCCGTATGTTGGAAAATATTTTTTGGGGAAATTGCCCGAGGTTATGCCCGAGGTTATAACTCGAAAAACGTTCAACGGACGGGGCTGAACATTTTACAGCGTGAATGTACGGCACAGATAACCGCCGGCACTAAAGTGTCCCTTCCCCCTTCACTGCGTGCTAGTGGCATACCCCTATCAACTGCGCATGTTAACTGTAACATATATACCCCAAAATAGGTTTAATGATTTGCTGGAAAGTCTAATGATACAATAGGTATGATAGAAGCTGCATTTGACATCAGGTCATTTGCATATCAACATTTCACTGCAGTCATTTGGGAGACATATTCAAGTTTGTTTTTACTTTGATGGCCTATAACTCAAAAAGTGTTCGGCCTATTTGTGTTCTTACTTTATACGACGCGCCATCCCTTTGCTGGCAGGTAGACAATAAATGATGCACATCGACCGGTAAAATCAGGAGATATTTACAACAACAAAAAACACAGGAGGGTGGGCGGATTTCACCCCCCCCCCTCCATTGCGCGTGTTAAAGGGACACTGCCACTTTAATGTAAAATGTGATATGTTAAAGAGCAATCGCATCTGATTAACACTCTAAAGTCTGTTTTTTCGCAATTGGCGCCCAGTCGCCCAATATAATCGTCCATAGTTCGGTTTTCTTCCAGACAATGACCTTGACGAGTCCACTCACCACTACGTACCAAAATCAATTAATTACAGCATTGTGCAACAATTGTAAATAGTGATATATTTTTTTCTTAAGCCTTCTGTCGAAATGTGTAATGTCAGAAAACATTTCATGTCTTATTAGGCCTGATTTCAGCCCAATAATTGGCATAAAAAATATAAATTCCGAAGGGATTATGATTAATTCCGAAGGGATTTTGATTTTTTCAAAGTGTTTTGATTTCCCACCATTGATGAAGTTTTTCCGACCGATATTTTGTGTGGCAACAACTCAAGTGCGCGCGCCAGATGCGCCAGATTCGTTTCATGTAGTTAACAGGAACCACAATGTATAAGTGCATTGCCGCCTCATCCAATGGTTGCAATAGCGTCAGCTGACGGTTGGTCAGATGCAGTTAACTGGAACAAACGCTCCCATAATACATATATGTAGTTCAAATTCAAAAGAGTAGTAGTAGTGGTGAATAGAAATCGTGAATAGTTTTTGATTCCGATAAAAGATGAAAGAAATTATTGTTTTTGTTTTGCTATTTGCGTTGCTTGGGTAAGCCTGTGATGGCGATTAAAAATAATAAGTGGTCCCTAGGACATGTTTAAGCCGGTTTTTGCGATGTCATCCGAAAGTGGCAGTGTCCCTTTAAAGGAAATAGTTCACCTTCGGAATTTTTTTTCAGAACACGATTTTATTATATTTTTAATACAGTTTCTTTTTTTCTTTTTAAAAATGGTCCTACATCGCGCCAATTCAGGACAGAAGGTTGTAAATTATTGATTGTATGGTGTGCGTTATTGGTCTGCGCATGCTCCATGGCAGTACTGGCACTTTCAGACGGTACGGTACATCATATATGCGCCGTATTCCTTCGCCAAAAAGTCAAATATCTTCGGCTGGAGAGTCTTTTCAGCCAAGAAAAGTTCCAGATAAGGATTTCTCAACACGGGCTACAAAACTGCTATGTCAGTTCAAAACCCATGTTGAAGGTGAACTATTTCCTTTAAGTGTTAACTTCTTTACGTGAATGCGGTATATTCAAATTAGATCGTTGACATGCTATGATTCCGTTATCCTCACTAGAGAGTCCATATGAATGTGGGAAAATCGAATTTGAAGACTCTTTTGAATACCACACTCTGGTGACCTCTTTGGCTCACATTACTCTTTCCTTTCTCGTGTTTTTATAACCAGTTTATTGCTCATGCGCGTTAGTACATTTCAACATAGTTATCTCACTAAGTTAGTATGGCACGCTATTACTGCTATCAAAAATCAAAGCGCATTCTCATAGTTGTTGTAAACGAGCCCAACACATTGCTATTCTGATATTGAGTGGAAGAAGTTCCTATGTGTCGTTTGTTGGAGTTTCAACCAGAACCTACACTTCGTGTTATTTCCACTGTCTATAACGTTACCATTCAGGCAGTGATGTTCACCCGGTGTTAGTAACGGCTTCTGACAGCAAAACACTGAGCTGGCAGCCACGTACACACACATAGCGGTAAGGATTATCGCACGGCGACGTACATTGTCAAGTCCACAGAGTGTGACGAATATGCGGGCCGGCCTGCCAAACCTGACGCAGCGGGAAGGCAGCGTTATCCTGGGAGGACGAAGCACTGTATCGGAACGCCGGTCTGTTCTCCATGCGTGATATAGCTGCGAAATAGTTCGCATTAATCAGCAGAGATTTCTGTGTCTGTTGCTGACTGTCATTACACGTACCAGCAAATAGATCATCGTCTGTGAACGGAATGGAAAAGGTGTTCCTCCGCCTGGCTCAACACAGGGGCGAACAGCTCAGACTGGATATCTCACATGGGAACATATTTCGACTCAGCTCCTGAGCCACCATGTCTGACATTGCCTGCCTCCCCTGAGCTGCTTTCATCCGTCGTGTGTCTGGCGAGGGGGTTTGCGAACCGTTACGTCTGCATACCTCTCGTACAAGTAGCCGGTCTCGTGCGAAACTGGCGGCGAGGCCGTGCCGGGGGACCGGGCCGTGCCGGGGGGACCGTGGCCAGGCAAGTCGCATGCAGACGTGCTAAATGGACCGCACGGACCGCGCAGTCCGCCCATGTGGCGTGACGGCGGCTCCACCGGCTGATTAGGTGGTGCTGATTCGCTGGATAAGTCATACAATGGCAGCGACGAAACGCCCGGCACTCGCTGCTGCCGACAGCAACAGCGTCCGAGCGCCAACAGTTAATGACAGGCAAATGCATTCGAGGACAGGCGCAGTGCTTAGTGTCATGGGCGTTTAGGAACTTGAGTTGGGTGGGATGTTTTTTAGGTGTTCTTCGTTTTTGAAGGAGCATTGCTAGCTCAATATGGGGCCTCCCATACAACTCCAGATGTAGCGATCCCAAACAATCAATAGCATTACGAGGATGTTTTTGCACAAAATGTGAGATGAGAGTCTGCCCATTGTATGTTTGGGGCCACCTTATGTAAGGTAGTTCCAGGCTATATAATCACCAGCACTAACTAATAATCACTAGTACTAACTAATAATCACTAGCACTTTTCAGGAACACACTCATGACCTGAGATAGTCATGCCTGAGACA
The DNA here is from genome assembly GCA_036785665.1 of Chirona hameri. NCBI lineage: Eukaryota > Metazoa > Arthropoda > Thecostraca > Balanomorpha > Balanidae > Chirona > Chirona hameri. The sequence continues at coordinate 11,082 of JAXIVJ010005039.1, forward strand.
TTAGACGACACGCTACAAAGAAAAGTGGCAAATAATGGGAATTCGCCCCACTGTTTAAAAGTTACTGTTTAGATAATATACGAAGATAGTTTCTGACGATTAAATCTCCATCCTCGGCGTATCTATATTTTCTTCGACATCATCCAAATTAATTCGGACAATGTTTCGTTTCACTAGTTAGTGCTCGCGCTGCCCGTTAGCCTGCATGATATAGCTATGATATTTATTTGTATTCGATTACGATATTGTATAACGATGAATTTTACTGCGCATATACCTATAATGAGGGGAAATACTAACACCAAAATATTGGCTATTAAATTCGCGAGTGCGGATAATATTCAATGGTGTGATTTGTGAACTTATAGCTCACGTCGAGTGGCAGGCGATTCTTGTAAGTTGTAACATACGTTTATTTTATTTTTGGTATGCATGCATGCATATGTGAACATGAATGCGTAATTGCGAACGTATGCTATGTACTATAAATAACAGCCTGCGTGGTTGTGCGCTGATATTTCTGAGTACATAAAGCGTCGCCTCGCGAAAGGAATTTGCGCCTCTACGAGTTCGTGACTTCTGTTGATGTTTGAATGTGATTATATCTGCATAAATGCATATGTGCGCGCTTGCATATGCGTACCTTTGTATTTGAGCGTCTTGAGATATGTACGTCACAAATGCTAAATGTAAAACAGGCAATGCAAGGTGTCAAGGAATAAATATAACCTTCACGTAAATTGTATGCTTGGTGCCGCAATGTTCCTCGCTTATTGCGCTGCAATTCCAGTTGTTACTTAATTCATCCCTCTGAGTGCCGCAGTACCTTTATATATAAATATTACAGCGTCTTACGTAATACGGTCGACGAACCCGATAATGAGTGAGTTAAGCGGAAACTGCGCCGGCGGATTTATGTCAATATTCTTTTATAGATAAGTGTCGGCTCACCGCAGACGAGTGTCGGCTCACCGCAGTTAGGTAATTTCGTCACAGAATAACTATACAAGAGTAAATATTAGTAAGATAATGGCTACACTGCATATATCACTAGAGGTTCCCTTTTCGTGTTGTTCCATCATTTAGACTCACCTTCCCATTGTATAGATTATACTTTCAGTTTCAGCTTAGTTTCAGATACGAAGGAAACATACCACTAAAATGTTGATTTTTCGATGGCGATCAGCAAGTTACAGACGTCTGATCCTTACATTTGAATAGATACATATACTAAAGCCGATCCTAGGTGCTCATTAAGCTAAACATCCTATAACGTGCAGAATGAGTATCATTGTTGTGTATTTGTCTGGCTGTTGTTTGTGTGGCTGAGATCATTAACAATTTTGAAGTTAGTCATGGAAGGAAGTACAGATCGAGACAATTTACAGGCTGCATTACCAGATCTTTTGGCGACTGAAGCACAATGTCGTCACATTTCAAAATCGTGACTTAACTATCATAAATGATGAAGCTTATATAACGAAGGGCAGTCAGTTTCACATTCAAAACGAAAATACTTTGGGACCTTGTTGGATTCAGGACGGGCAAGGAGCTGATTTTGGGTGTTGGGCGGGCAAATCCCAAAATGTGCAACGCAATTCCATCACTCACCGGATTGCGTTCGCTTCTGCATTAAAACCCGATTTAAAACAAACTTGCATTGATAAAGCGTATACAATACAACTCTTCTTAATAATAATGCTCTTAGTAATCCAGAAATGTGTCATTTTCGGCCGATTACAGCCGTTTTGAGGGGCATGGCCAGATGTCCTCTTGGATCCCTGCCTCCCTCAGTCCCTCCTCTCTTGGATCTCTCCCTCCCCAGTCCCTCCCCTCTTGGATCCCTGCCTCCCCCCCCCCCCCCCCCCAGTCCCTCCCCCTCTTGGATCCCTGCCTCCCTTAGTCCCTCCCCCTCTTGGATCCCTCCCTCCTCAGTCCCTCCCCCTCTTGGATCCCTCCCTCCCTCAGTCCCTCCCCCTCTTGGCTCCCTCCCTCCCTCAGTCCCTCCCCCTCTTGGATCCCTCCCTCCCTCAGTCCCTCCCCCTCTTGGCTCCCTCTCTCCCTCAGTCCCTCCCCCTCTTGGCTCCCTCCCTCCCTCAGTCCCTCCCCTCTTGGATCCCTCCCTCCCTCAGTCACTCCCCCTCTTGGAACCACTCTGGATTTAAGACACCTGCCAGCAAACTAGTAAAAAAGCACAACAAAACAATGTCCGTTTAAGTCTTTACAAACTTGTAAAACCTTTTAAATGATTTTTAACGACTCTTGTTCGTGAGACGAGGTGCATCTTAAACCTGAAGTGTATCCAAACCGATCCAATTTGGCACGGCTGGTCGCTCGGCAGTGCACCGGTCGACATGGCAGGGATTTGGCTTACAAGGCGGCGGCTTGAGCCGGCCCGGCTCGGCTATACCACTCGTGGTTAGGCGCCAGTGGGAGCAAAACTGGCGCCTTCTCAGTTCTGATGCAACTCGCAGCGCTTCGGTCGCACGCGGACGTGAAAACCAGCGCGTTTTCTTGGCGAACTGAACAAGTCTGGAGTTAATGAGACATTCGGCTGACTGATGATGAGACGCGGTGTTCCTCACTCGGGGTGGCAGGCTGGTGTCTCGCTGATCGATTATCGACGTGTATTTTTTTTTGGGGGGAAGGTGCCATGGAATAAGCATCGCCTTCTATGACGTCACACCTGGAGCGCAGAGTGATTAGTGAAAATAGTTGTATTAATGTGGATGGAATAGAACGGGAAGGTTGAGAACTAGCGTCCGGCAGAGCCGTGCCTACACTAGAGGCAACTTGTGACCTAGCCGTTCGCGTTGGTGAGAAGTTAAACGGCATAATCCGTGGCCGAAGGAAATACACATGTTCATCACTAGGTAAACAGACCGGTTATACCTAACAGTGGTTTCGGCACAATTGATACTTCATGCATACCAGTTGCAAGAATATTTACCAAAAAAAAATCATTTGGTGGCTTAAAGGGACATTGCCACCTCGCAGGCCAATATGGAGTTTTTGGTGTGTATCGGTCGATTAAGCGTGTCCGATTTCACCTGCAAAATTTGGTTCCCGAAACTCCCCCCACCCATTAGATAAAAAAATACATTTGCACCACTCATGCTTGCCAAGCATTCGTAAAATTGGAGTCGTCACATCACTATTTAGAATCACTTCTTTGCGGACTGTTATTTTCTTTTGAATGTTGCAAACTCAACATCACCATTCCGTCAGTGCATTTTAAAATAATAAAGCGTATGCAGTTAACTATATTTTCAACAACCTTAGCCTCTTCATAATAAAACAGCAAGAATTGCTATGGCTCGACTTTGGGACCGTAGGAGTTATGTGACCTATGCCTTATGCCTTATAACACAGATAGACTTTTCAAGGTCAAGTCTCGGCGAATTCGGACGCTTCGGTTTGGGCGGGCGCCAATACCACAGCCAAACTGGATGAGAGCGGCCATCATGAATCTAGTACTGAGCACAGCTGGAACCAACGTTTTGGAGTCAGAAATAAATACAAAATGTTTTGCCGATACACTGCTTTAGGTGCTGCAGGAGCAAGTTTGAGCTTGAACATACATGATTGTTGATCCCCACGATTCATTTAAGTTGCTTTTTAGAAATCCTCCGGAGATGGCAATATCCCTTTAAGATGTAGCTTCCTGATTGCACATCTGTGAACGGACTTATGTCTTAATTTGCCACAGTATTTGCAAATGATTTTATAGGAGATTGCCATAAGATAATGCCAATGAGAGACTATAATGTGTCAACCTATTGTAAATATTGTCTTTAGTACTCAGAAGCTGTTGTTTACTGATTGTTAACAACGATATAAAAATGATGATGTGCCAATGTAATCTTTTAGACTGATATAAAATCAAATTAATGTGGTTGCTAATAGCCGTTTTCACGAAGGATTATTGCGCTGAAAAGTTTCTGAAAAGTTTCTGAAAAGTTTCTGAGAAGTTTTGGTATAGAAGTCTTAGTATATTATACATTCCAAGAAAGAAATGGCTTATTTAGGCGATATTATCACTATTCAATAGTTATGGAAACATGTTTTGAGCTACTAACAAGTTTATGATACAAAATTGGCCGTTTTTAAAGAACATATGCGTCTAGAGTCCATTCGTTCAGTTTATAATACCGTTATACTAGTTACTAAATCTGGCAGCGTCATGGATCACAGGTCTGTCTGCGTATGTCCAGTGATGTGCCAGCCTAGATTCGCCGCCGCTTCCGACCCGCGTGCCGCACGTACATAGACAAAACCAAGCCGTACAGGCCGGCCGCCGGATTGGGCCGGATTGGGCGAGTCCATTGCGTCCAATTGCGTCACACGCCACAAAATGTTCTGAATCGCTATGAAGTTTTGACAAGTTTCCGTCGGTGGAGATCACAACTGACTTATCAATACTTATCTTGCTAATTACCACCAAAACGCAATTTGGCAACATATTATATTCTTACCAACATATTACATAATTCCGAGGGACATTTCAAGCCAAAAATCGCATGTACAAGTTGTCTAGTTAAAGGGAATAGTGCACCTTGAGAAAAGTACGTGGAATGATGGAAAAGAGTGTCCTGATTACGGTTCTGGCATTCGTTTTTGCGAGAAAAAAAGTACCAATTTGTCATAATTGGAAACATATTGATATTAATACATGTGACGTCACAAGAATCTTGCGTCACCAAAACAAGTTGTGACGTCATACCGGCACAAATAGTCTATCCTTGAATCATAATATGTAAGCAACACTAACAACCTCGTTCGCTGGGTTGCGACTCGCGAGTATATTGGTCGCGATCGCAAATGTGTGAATGTTTACGCCGTGGCCTTGTATGAGTAGAGTTGGAGTGGCGTTGCGTGAACACATACCCATAATGTTAATGTGCATAAATAAATGTGATATACCTACCCACAAATGTGTTTATATGTGTGTTCATCGGTGTGTGTGGTTAATGTAAATAAATGTGTGGATGTGCAGTTCATATTGCAGCTACTGGTGCGAGCCACCCAACAAAAGGTGGGCCTTTTCAAGACGAGTGTCGGTATTATTTTTAATTGGAAATCCAATGCAAATTGACAAAGTTATAGCCAATAATATTTTGAGCTAAAGGTCAATTCAACGTAAATAAAAACTAACTTTGTCAAAATGTAATCGATATATTGCATGAACACCGACCAGCTACCCATAAAAATGCGTCTTTTCACGAAGCATCTATTGGTAATTTTCAATTGGAAATCGGTTCCAAATTAACAAAGTTGATACGTTTCGGTGGTGGTCGGTTCAAATAGCGAAAACGAAGCGCGCTAGATATCACAGTGGAGTAGTGATGACGTATGCGAAACGTCGCGAGATTTGTCCCTTTAAAATAAAGCCAAATAAACCCAATGGTTTTTGCGTTGAAACTCAGCAACTAGGTCGTTTTGGAAGGGAAATAATTTCAAATTTGGAGATTGCTCAGTACTCCCGACAATCTGGCTATCTCAGTTAAAAACTAATGTTAAAGGTGCACTATTCCCTTTAAGGAATGGATTGCCGAACTAAGACTTCTATACCAAAACTTGTTAAAACTTTTCTAAAACTTTTCAGAATCTTTCAGCGCAATAATCCTTCGTGAAAACGGCTAATGTGGCTCTGCAGGAAATGTAATTGATAACTGCGTTACAGTTAATACTTTTTGTAGCATATACCATACTTTTTGCCTTAACTTTTGTGGTGTGGGACATCCCCAGGTGAACAAACCTTAAACATTTCATTATATCTTATTCATTGATTAATAAGATAGATTGATGACCAGTTTTAACGAAAACTCAGAGGGCTGAATTTCAGAGTTTCATGTGCATTTGATTGTTATACGTCAGGAAACTATATTTGGTGTTTGAAGACGTAAATGCAGAAAACACGAGCCAGAGTGTCGCTGGGTGAACGGGCTTGTAAATTATGTGTCACTTGATTAGTTGCAAGTTTAATGTTTCAAATTCTATTTCAGATAAAAAAAACTTCATTGAGCTCAGCTATAATAGCCCTAATGTGTCATCAGCTGTTTCATCTTTACTTGGAAAAGTATATCCTACTAATCAAAATTGCGACATAAAATGACATTGTGGAGAAAAATGCAGAAACAGCATTGCAGTTTAATTTTCTTCTTCAGAAATATTCCCTTGACCAAATGCGCGGAATGTTACAGAAATTGGAATTCCTCACTGCGAACGCACGCCATTATACCTATTAATTTTGTAGCGTCTTTTTCCAGACTCGGAAGCTTCTTTATGGTGGGTCTGATGAGTGTGCCAAGACGGAACCAACAGCATATTACATCACATGTAATGCCGCCATGTGTTCAAAGGTGTGTTTATAAAACACAGCGATAATACCCCAAAATAATAAACTGTATCCATGCACATACGTACAATGTACATATAAGTACTGTGTAATGTGCTCAGGGTCAATACCGGTACTTCCCGTTACATGCTTTAGCATAATCCAGCGCTTCTTTTATTTTCTCGAGGAAAGATTCAGGCAAATATACCTGTTCTTTGTAATTGATGTTATATTTCAGAAAATACGAATTTTAAATGAACCAAACAATGCTTCTCATAACCTGGAGCACGATGGGTGCTACACGAAACCAATGCGGAAACACTATTCACGATAGGAGAAATTATTAGTAATAATTCTTCATTAAATGACAGTGCAGGATAATTTATTTTTGCCCTTGCCAATGAATGTGTGCTCTTTTTCCGTTATTGTCTAGCTTATAAAACGGACCGATCCAGCTTATTCCATTCGAGTCTAAGCCTTTCTATTCAGGGTTTGAAGGTGGTGTGCACTGTTCATGCATGTATTGTATCGTGGGCCGATGTTGGTTGTCAGTTTAGTGCTGCAGTATCTTGTGTAACCATATCCAAGAAAACTGTATCGGAGGGCACAGAGCTGCTCCCTTTGCCTGACCAGCTGCAGCGTTAATTTAGGTATCTTTATATGTCAGAGGATGGTGTCCCAAGGAAAGCAACTATGTCACATACATTGAAAATACAAAACTTGTCAATGAAACACATACGCCGAGTCAAATCGCTTGGGCCGAGTCAAAACAGATGTTTTGTTATCACTATGGTCTGGGTACAGTGTCCAAAATGCCGCAACTCATTGTCCTACATCCGTTGCATGATACCGATAATTAAATGGGCTGCATGCAACATATCACGGAAATCATGCAGCTGTTTACTTGCAAACATTAGTTGAGCCGTATTGATGAGATAGTGATAACAGGGAATTTTCCCTGAATAAAATTGAAAATGGGAAGTGGCGCTAAAGTAATTTAAGCGAAGTCAACAGGATACCATCTGCCATCTTTGCTAGACGAAATGACTACAAAAAGACAAACGTAACAATTTTCGACGTGATATCATGAAGGTTTCGATTTCATTCAGCATGCAAAGTCTCACCTATGAAGTAATCTGAAACCTGTGTCATTTTCGGCCATTCACCAGAATGTGATGAGAGGTATCAGAACATTTCACTCAGCAATTATAAATGACTCGAGATCGCAGACAGTTGCTGGTCTCTACCAGGTGTATGGGGCAACTCCTGACACCTTTGGTGGTCTGACAGAAGTTAGCTGTAATAAGGCTCAAGGTCGTTGAAAGATAGTTATTTGGCAAGGTTCAATAGTTGAATAGACTCTGCAAATTGTTGCAGCAAATAGTAATATAGAAAGGCTGCAATGGACGGAACGTTATCTGATTTGTACTTGATCGCGAACTTATCAAAGCTGTATCTCATCAGAAGCTCACTTCTCAACGCTTCTGTTGAGCTTGATATACATTTTACATAAACAGTTTATATTCAAGCTATTTGAGCCGATGGGTGTTTTTGCATTTCTTGCCGTGATTATATTTGCCGGGTGTCACCTTTTGCAAAGCTATCGCAACGCATCGCATCACATCGCAAAAATGCAGCGGCTAATGAGCATATTTGAAGATTATTTTCCAATCGGAATTTGGAAGAAGGTGAATTAAATATGATAAATGGTAAAGTTGTTGGTGTTATAAACAGGCATTCTTGTCTGTGATATCATTAATAATTCCTTCGTTTTGCACATGTAACCATATTTCAGATACCACTATAAGTAGTTTAAATATGAGCACTTCTAACCGTTATATACCATTTTACATACCGTTATATACCATTACAACAGTAAAACGCCTTTATGAATGATGACCGAGCGGGCGCGCTATGGTAAAGCTAGAGCAGCTTTGAAATATGAGACGGTACGGGTGCACACGCGCGCATTGACTGATGTCCTAGGATGAGTAAAACATTCTCAGTAGTTATACCTTAGTATACATGGGAACGTTCAACTAAATCGGGCAGGTAGTTTCAGAGATAGAAAATAGTGGTCCGCAAGTGCGCACGTGCATAGTGACCCAAGTTCCGCCAAGTGCAAACCTCTTAACAGCCCTTCCTTAGCACTATGCACATTTTCATATCGATAGGTCCATTAGTTTCCGAGCTCTGAAATACGGTGGCGCACGTGCGCACGTGCACATTGGCGTATGCCCCGGCACGTGTAAATCAGCTAATAAGTTCTGCATGCAAAATTTCAGCTCAATAGGCCCAGTAGTTTCGGAGATATAAAATAGGAGTCCGCACGTGCGTGCGCACGTGCCATGCAACTTCCGATTCATCATGTAGAATATTGCTAGGATGTCAGTCGGAAACAGCACACCAAATTTAGCTATAATCGGCCTATTAGTTTCTGAGATAGGGGTGTAGCCTGAGATAGGGGTGAACCCTTATTTCTTCCACGAGCTCACGTGCGCTCAAGCCTGAAAGGGAATAGTTCACCTTTAACATCGGTTTTGGACTGAAATAGCAGATTTGTAGAGCAGATCTAAAAATGGGTTGTGGTAAAAAAAATTACCTCCCTACGTTAAGTAATTTCGACACAGGACTAGTGGGCCCGGTTTCATGTCCGCTGTTTCGGGCCACGATCGGGACATGAACGCTCGCCGCCGGAGGCAGGTACACTCTCTGGCACGTAGTATCTGATCACGACGCCTCGTTAATATCCGCTCAGCCGCCCGGGCGGCGCGGCGGCCCCTTGTCAGAGACTGAACTTGGCGTCTGGCGGAGCCAGAACGCCAACTGCTGTCGTACGATTTCTCGTGAAATGCAAAGAGAAACTTACTTCCTTCTCCAAATATATCTATCAGTTGTCCAAACGAAAGTCATATTCGTAGTTTTGAGCTCAAGATGGATGGTTGAATTTCAAGACAACTCTCAAGATGACCTATTCCCTTTAAGTTTAAATTACCATGCAACATATGGGGCATCATTGGCTCTTAGCGTACGCCAAATTTGGTCCAGTTTGATGAAGCCGTTTTATCATCAGGCGTCATTTTCCCTAAACTAGGTGATTTGACATGTCCCACTTTTGCGCGTGCCACGCTCTGTGATACCACCCCTGTTAGAAAGCACCATACCAAAAACAAAATTGATTCGATGGACCTATCCAATGGTAAAAACCCGAACATGATCGGTTGAATGGTTGAGGAGTAATAAGCTTCTGAAAAGCGTGACGGTCGGGTCGGGTCAAGTTTAAGATCTGTCTACACGGCGAGAAACATCGCAGGCGCTTCGCGGCCGCTCGGTAATCAACCATGGTTTTCAGCTGAACACCAGAGCTCTACAGACTATACGCAAACGCATACCTGTGGACTCCCAATCAACGTATAGTCATGTTCTCGGCACGTAGTTCGGAAGATTTCCCGCAGGATTGCCGTATATTTTTATTAATGTTCAGCCACCTGCAAACGAGCAATCCTGAATTGATGGGATGAGGTAAAGTGTCACCGGACATGATTACGTCACAATATTTTTGTGGACGAAATCCGCATAGCAATATAACCCTCTGAGATATCGGTCATCGTTAAATCGATTTTTGCATTCTGCGGACGCATAAGATCCGACCGTTATCAAGCGTGTTAGAGAAGTAACGCAAAATTACATACTTACAGCTCTGATGATATTAACGATACATGTGTTCACTAATGGTAAAATGAGCACCATTTCTGAATCTTAGCTGACTGAAAGAGCTCGTCAAAATATATTAGATTAGCATGCTGAAATGTATTACAGACGCAAGTTACATGTCAATATACGCTTCAGTCCTTGGATATTCTTGACAACACAACAAAAACACTGTTTTATGTTTGCCGGCATGCTTATTTTGAATATTTATGAAAACACTCACGAGGTCACGTTTGAATGTCTCATGACATCATGACAGTTCGTGTATTTATGATATTTTGAAGATTGCGATCTTCTGTCTGCAAGTCTTTTACAGGTGAGAAATGATGTCCTGAACCTCGAGGTGGATCCGTTCTGGCTGGACCATCCGTGGCAACCTAAGCTCATATACACCATACATCTCATCGCGTGTGGTAAATTGGAAAGCTCGACACGCTTATCTCTCGAGTGGATCAATGAAGATTATATTTACTAATCTACTTGTCGCCCACGAAAAATGAGCCGTCGTCGGCATGACATCAAACGGACCAGAAGAAATGACATCATAGCTAATCCTTGAAATGTAGGTATGCCGCTCTCGCAGCCGGCTGGGGTCTGGGGAAGGTCTGAGGAGCGCCCGAGGGGGCCGGGTGTTCCTCCTATCCCATGACAGGGCCTACCTAGACCGTGGATGTACTCTTTAGGCGCCAATTGTGTTCTGCGGCACAGTATAAAAAAATGGAGCAGACATTTGGCGCCCATTATGAACAAATTGGCGCTGTGTTTGCGGGGCCATTTTAGGTGGTTATGTGGCTCAAATCCGAATAAAAAATAAATTTATTGAAAGAAAAATGTTCAAGCTTGATTTATATCCGCCGGTGTGCTATGAACGTCTCTTAGGAAAAAACATCATGTCCATCTTTTTCATACATTTTGTATCCACGGAAACCCGAGGACATTGGCGCCATGGCGCTGTATTGGGACTGGCGGATGTCCTCGTACAGCGCCAGGCGCCGTACGAGGACACCTAACTAGCGCTAGTGTTCCGCCGCAGAAGGGACGGGGAACGTGCCCATCTCCAAAATTAGCTCGCGCCTGGCAGGAGTGGATCCATGATTTTCATTGAGGGGGCTGCAGGCCCGGGGGGCGCATTTTTGGCACCTGAGGAGGGCGCCGGCGTCAAGCCGTCAGCGCGATGAGTCGTTGAGCAGGTGGGAGTAGTGTCGAATCGTCAGAGCAAAAAGTTGTTGACAGGGGGGGGGGGGTCCTCCATGAAAAAGTCGTTGACAAGGAAGAGGAGTTTTTTTTTTGTTAAAGGGAAATAATGACCTTTTGATTTTGTTAGCAACAATTTCTTAGGCTACCGCTATGGTTTTAAAATTATTTTATTTAAATTTTAGAATTAAATCAAATTATTCCCAAATTCGAAGTTGTAAGTTTGGGGAAAATACAAAACAAATACCTTGTGTACTTCATGAAGGTCATTGACAAATTTGCCCTTCCCTACTATTGTTTACATCGATTGCGGCATTTTTGGAGGCTCTGTGACATTTCCGATCAAACTGAGCGCTGCTCGGACACACGCTAGTAGCGCTTTCGTTCTCCATGGCAACCAGGCGTCAGCCAATCAAAAGCCAGAAAGGGAATACGTTCTGGCTTTTCATTGGCTCACGCCTGGTTGCCATGGAGAACGAAAGCGCTACTAGCAACAACTCGCCACAATGGTTAAGTGCGCCGAGAAGCATGACAATGCTTTGTAAACAAATCGCCGACGCTAAATAGGTCGCCGTCGATGTGCATCGATGAGCTTCCGATTTAATTGCCAGTTTTGTGTTATTGTTTGTTAGTTTTTTGGGGAAAAATTCTTATTTTTCATGATAATATAAAGCATAGTGTTATATACAGCCACAGACAAATTATACAATACTCCTAATGTTGAAAACAAATGAATTTATTTTCAAAAATTGAGGGTCGCAACCACTAACTATGCCGCCGTTGATGTGCATCGATGAGCTTCCGATTTTATTGCCACTTTTTCCAATCGCTGTTAGTTTTAGAAGATCGCCGGGCATATAATCACAACAAGCAGAACGCACAATATATTTTCCACTCCATTGCGTAAAAAAAACAATACGGGAAAAGCCCGCAGTTTGATGAGGACCAAAAGTACTTGCAAGTACCGGTCGTTAAAAGTGTGGAACGCTTATCAACTTTAACTTGAAATATCTTTCGGTAGGAAAGTTTTCATGCAAAATGTGATGAATGTACAATATATTTTGGTCTCGTCTGGCGATTTCAAGTGCTAACTCCATTTTTGTGGAAAAAGGTCATTATTTCCCTTTAATCGTTTATTCATACACAGCAGACAATACACATTACACTACAGACACAATACGTACTCGCTATTTTTCTACTCTACTCGTTTTTTTTTAAATCGTTTATTCATACACAGCAGACAATAAACATTACACTACAGACACAATACGTACTCGCTATTTTTATACTCTACTTAGTTGTGTGGCCCGTCTGGCCAAGCCGGGACGGCACCAGTAACATCGGCAATACCGTCCCGGCTCTGGGGAGGTCTCGTGGTTACCGCCCCGGCCGGGGAGAGCTGTGGGATACCTCCCCGGCGCTCCAGACGGGCCGCGCCCCCGCCCACATCGTCTCGCGTTTACAATGCGTACAACCACGCGGGACGATGCCCAAGGCAGCCAGCCGGCCAGGCGCGCGACCCGTCAATTGTTCGTTGGCGAATCGCGCGCCCGGTCGGCCGACCGGCCATCGGCTCAAATAGCTTGAATATAAACTGTTTATGTAAAATGTATATCAAGCTCAACAGAAGCGTTGAGAAGTGAGCTTCTGATGAGATACAGCTTTGATAAGTTCGCGATCAAGTACAAATCAGATAACGTTCCGTCCATTGCAGCCTTTCTATTTACTATTTGCTGCAACAATTTGCAGAGTCTATTCAACTATTGAACCTTGCCAAATAACTATCTTTCAACGACCTTGAGCCTTGTTACAGCTAACTTTTGTCAGACCACCAAAGGTGTCAGGAGTTGTCCCCATACACCTTGTAGAGACCAGCAACTGTCTGCGATCTCGAGTCATTTATAATTGCTGAGTGAAATGTTCTGATACTTCTCATCACATTCTGGTGAATGGCCGAAAATGACACAGGTTTCAGATTACTTCATAGGTGAGACTTTGCATGCTGAATGAAATCGGAACCTTCATGATATCACGTCGAAAATTGTTACGTTTGTCTTTTTGTAGTCATTTCGTCTAGCAAAGACGGCAGATGGTATCCTGTTGACTTCGCTTAAATTACTTTAGCGCCACTTCCCATTTTCAATTTTATTCAGGGAAGATTCCCTGTTATCACTATCTCATCAATACGGCTCAACTAATGTTTGCAAGTAAACAGCTGCATGATTTCCGTGATATGTTGCATGCAGCCCATTTAATTATCGGTATCATGCAACGGATGTAGGACAATGAGTTGCGGCATTTTGGACACTGTACCCAGACCATAGTGATAACAAAACATCTGTTTTGACTCGGCCCAAGCGATTTGACTCGGCGTATGTGTTTCATTGACAAGTTTTGTATTTTCAATGTATGCGACATAGTTGCTTTCCTTGGGACACCATCCTCTGACATGTAAAGATACCTAAATTAACGCTGCAGCTGGTCAGGCAAAGGGAGCAGCTCTGTGCCCCCGATACAGTTTTCTTGGATATGGTTACACAAGATATGTTTACGTGGCATATAGGACATATGTCACTCGGGAACTGCTCTTCTTGGAACATCCTGGAAAATACAATACAATAAATTGCAAAAAAACAATAACTTATACTACAAATGGCTGCTTGTTTTAGACTGTATGTCTGCTGGTCTGGATCCGGACGGACAGAATCGAGAGCATTCTGTGCGGAAGAAAATGTACGGTAGAAAAATGCCTGTTTTATCGATGAATCTCGCATTTTTGGCAATCCACTGACATTCGCACTTGATCATTTTACCTTACCTGGTAACATGACTTGATAAGTACCGGAGTTGAAATTTTCAGAAAGGTTGTGTATAGGATGAGGGAACATGTGAGCGCAAAAACGGCGGTGCTGCGTGGCACCGTTTTCCCGTCGGTGAAAACGGTGCATGACTCTTCAGTAGGATTTGATCCGGTTCGTTGCAATGCGTTTAATACATGCAAATTTGCAAATTGTGTGAACTGCCTCGATTTGTTTTTATTCCAACCGAATCCATGTAATTCGGGCATCACGCGGAAGTGGTGGGCACGAACTCATAAGGTTCTGAGAGTGACGGGCACATGGACCCACCGTACCCACTAGTGGCAGTGCCCCTGGTACCACTCCCAAAGAAATACAAAAATGGATGTGTGCCACACGTGATATATTTTTTTTTTGCTTATCATATTAGTCCGAATGTTTTTGAATGGATGGATTTCCGAGGTCAGGCCCGCGCTAAGCATGGCATGTTGCGCGGGCCCTGACCCCAACACCCGATCAAGCAATTCCTGGCGTCCGGCAGAATTTAGAAGCGAAAGTTTCACGTGCCCGACATACCTGGACACGGTCCGCCCCGCCCTCTGACGTCAACTGACCTTGAGTGTGACCGCTGCCACCGGTCACAGGCCATCTCAGTCAGGGGAAAATAGCGAGCGCCGAAGCGACTCGAACCCGGGCTGCCACTACCGGGTGAGGTCAGAAGTCCGGCGCTCTTCCAACTGAGCTACAGGGGCGGACAAATGAAGCGCGACCTACACAAATGGCGTTCCCTGAGGGAACGGAGACGGGAACGGGACGGGAACGGGACGGGAACGGGACGGGAACGGGACGGGAACGCGACGGGAATGGGACGGGAACGGGACGGGAACGGGATGGGAACGGGACGGGAACGGGACGGGACGGGAATTCCCGGGACGGGAACGGGACGGGAACGGGACGGGAACGGGACGGGAACGGGACGGGAACGGGACGGGAACGGGACGGGAACGGGACGGGATAAAGGGTACGGGAACGGGACTGTCCGTTGGTGACTGACCAGAATCAGTGACCAACGGACAAAACGCTGAAGGCCTGGATCGTGCGGAAATGTGAAGACGAGGCAGACAGGCGGATCGCGGAGTCGATAATAATACGGGACTCACTGTCAGCACTCAACGACAATACCACGTCCTGGCAGCTTCTACCAAAGTAGAAAATGACGGTTGAGCGCATAAAATATGTAATGTGTAAATCTGTAAATATGCATGTTAATATTAGCAGGAACTTGGCTGTTCCGAGGTATACCTTGATGCTTGATAGACGGTATATGAGGCATCAGGCATTGGAAAGAAAATAAGGCATGTACTTGTACAGAGCGATGGTTACTGGGTGGGGTGTTGCATTTGGTCCATAAAGGGCAGTGCCCGAATATACCCGAAACAATTTTGGCTTTTAATAAATTGTGTTGCATAATTTGAGGATATTAAGGTCAAGTATGTTAATTACCGAGTGGGCGCGAAGCGCCCGTGAGGTTTCTCGTCAACTTACTAGACAAATTTACATTTGATCCGGCCCGAACCGGTCCGAACCGGCCCTACATGACCCGACACGGCCGTACAAACGCTTTTCGGAAACTAATAACTTTGCAACCACTGCTCTGATTGAGATCGCGTTTTCACCATTGGATGGGTCCATCAAATACATTTTGTTTTTGGTATGGTGCGTTCTGATAGTGGTGATAGTGGTGGTGCGTTCTGATAGTGGTGGGTGATAGTGATAGTGGTGGGATTGGTGCGTTCTGATAGGGGTGGTACCACAGCGCGGGGCACACGCAAACGTCGAAATGAACAAAAATAATTATTGATCAAAAACGGCTTAATTAATCTAAGCATTAATTTGTACGATGAAGCATGCAGCGCTCAGGACGTACTCCTTTTTGGAGGATTCTAGAAAGGAGATCATGAACAATGGGGTTGGGGACAGGTAGTGGGTTTTTACGCATAACAAATCCAGCGTATTTGTCTCGACTTTTCGATATACTTCTCATACACACTTAGACCGCCTTCTGTCCTAAAACTTCTTCACTTCTCATTTTTTTAATTTCCTCTTTTTTTGTGACGTCACGACACTCGTGATTTGTGACGGAACTTTTGATTTTCACTATGATCGTGATGTCACAACTACAAGGACATGAGCTTAATTGTTTTAGTTTGTAATCGTTTTTGAGTTCATTTCGCTTTTGTATAATAAAATATATTTACATTATGAAAGATTATCCTTGTTTTTATGAACCCCAAAAATTGGTACCTTACAAAATTGTCTCCATCCCCATTCAATAGGTCAGTAAAACGCCTTTGCCACACCGCGTCCGCTCGGTCCTCGCCCAAAAAGGCGTTTTACTGGTATTAATCATGATATTCCTCAGCACGCTTAACTCGCTGAAAAATGGACAATACTGAATAAATGTTAACAAACTATGCATTCCAAACAAACTACACAGTTACAATCTGTAAGTTTCTTATTTTTATGACATGTTAATCCATTCTCTTCTTTCTTAATTGTATGCATACCACTTACACTCCTTGTAAGGACAATGATTGCAAAGCCATATCAGCTACAATGGAACCAAACTAGCACTCTAATTGCAATAATTTAAAGGTATTCCTAGTGGGTTTGATGGTGTGCCCAAGATCATCATTGAGGATCTGCAAGATCCCACGGTATATTTCAAGGAAAATATCCAGGATCTTGAATATCCCACGACAACCTTCCGCAAAAGATCCAAGATCCACAGGATCTAGCGATATATTTCCTCAAAAGATCCAGGATCCACAGAATACAGCGACAGTAGCTTACGACTACTTTTATAAAGAAGATCCAGGATCCGCAGGATCTCTCGACAAAATGAAAACAAAAGATCCAGGATCCAACCAGATCCCTCCAGGGCCTGGGCCTGGGTGCCTCCAGGGATATATTTTGGGATGCATTTTGGGTCACTGGCATTACATGTAAATCTGACAGATAAGCATTTAAAACGCAGTGAACCTTCTTAGTTATCTTTTACACAGCTTCTGTGATTTGTTCCTATTTTTGGTTGCCCAAGGGTGACTCCAGGGACGGATTTTTTTTTTTTTTTTTTTTGGGGGGGGGGCTTGTGTTTGACTCCCCGTACACACACATTGTGTTTAGTGCCCAAAAACGTTATTTTGCAGTCGGTAATCTCATGTGATATCATCTGCATGGATCACAATTGTATTTTGGGGCATAGGCGGTCCCAGGGGTGGGAGAAAGGCGCAGGGCCCAATGCTACAAGCAAAGTGATTACATTGTGATACCTTGTGATAGTGATACATTACCTGTAGCACAATGCTACAGGCAATGCAGGTTCTTATTCAGTTGAAGGGGACTTACTTCAGCCCCCCCCCCCCCCCCCCCAACTTGGCTTCAGCCCCCTAACTTGGACGAGGAAGTAGGTCAAATCAGGGGAGAAATCTGTATTTTGTGGATTTGTATGGTACTTTAAGCGATTTTTTCCCCAGCTCAGCCCCCTCCCCCTCCCCCCCCCCCCCACCCAAACGTTTCTGGAGAAGCTACGTCCCTGCTACAGGTGGTAGCAGGGATGAAATTAGGGGAAATTGTGGACCCATGGTGTGACATTACATAGCAAGAAATGCCAATAAGCAAAGATAAAGATAACAAAAGAAAATGCTCAATTCCCCCTTCCCCTCCTGAGCACGCCACTGTACAAAAACAAAACTGCAGTGATTTACTTTTGCATGCATACACATGGAATTATAAGCAGCCAAAACATAAATCAAATCGGCAAAACTATTATAGCTACATTTTTAGAGTTATATTTTATAGTTACAATAAACATTAAATAATATATTATTAGCACAAATGATCATTTTTAACAACTTTTTTTACAATGAACAGGTTGCTAAACGTTTTCCAACTCTTATCATCTGTAGATACTCCCCTTTTGAATTGCCTGGGGACGCCATTGGGTTAATTTACCCCCAAACTTTACAAAAATGTGTTTAGAAGATTATCAGGATTATATGAAGCAGAGATAAAGATCACAAAAGACCAGGCTCAATTCCCCCCCCCCCCCCATCTTCCTCTCCTGGGCACGCCACTGCACAAATATAAATCTGCCATTATTTATTTGTTTCATGCATACACATGGGATTTTAAGCAGCCAAAACAGAAATAAAACTGCAAAAACAAATATTATAGTGCCATCTTTAGATACCCCCTTTTTAATTGCCTGGGGACGCCATTGGGTGAATTTCCCAAAACTTTATTAAAAAAAATGTTAGAGCATATAATTAAGTAGCGAAATCCATCAACATGAAACAAATTGCGTTCAAACAACGTCCCAGGGCAAATAATCTAAAAATTCATGTTTTCTCCCATGTTTTGCTACCTGTATCCGCCCATGGCAAAACTTTTCGTATTTGTGAATATAGAGATGTAGTTCAAGCTGCAAGGAATCGAATGCCGCTTTCCCGGAGTGAATCGGTCCCGTGGTTCCAGAGATACAAGGGGGAGGGGGGTCGAATAAGCCGCCCCCCCCCCGACAGTTTCGAATCTGTTTTAGCCTGATCACCCATGCGAGACACTTATTTGTCACTTAGTGGGTAAATATGGCTGAAGCTGAGCGGACGTTATACACAAAACGTAGACAAAACTATAAATATATCTATGCATGGCTATGTAACTCACCTTAGTTGCTTCCTCCGTCTTTCTCTTCCAATTCAAAACGACCTCGACTCGCGAAGGAAAGCAAATCACTTTGCAAATTGCGATCGTTTGTTTATATCAGAGATGGCCACGCCACTTATCAGCGTTATCACGCCGCTAAGTGCCGCGGAAAAACTATACGCACTCATTTATGAAAATACAAGAATAGTCTGCCTAATTTCAGTTTCAATCGTTTTATTGTGAAATGAGACGTTCTTATTCCGTTTGATGAGTTAATATTTTCCAAATAGATTAGTACATCTCAGGTACGTATGTCAATCACTTATTCAAAACGTTTCAGTAGTGAATGGCGCCGTACCAGGACGCAGTTAAATCCAATTGGCGCTGTCTGGGGACTCTAAAATGGCGCTCTGGCTGGACACCTGAGCATGGCTGTTTACACATCCTGCGACATTAGATACCTGATAATATGTAGCAAAATCATGCTTTATGTCTAAAAAGTCAAAATATGTCCACCCAAAAAGCCTCCTCTCAAATTTCGGTCATAAATGTATATTAATTTGCAACGGAGCATGGTACGCGATTGGCGCCGTATGCGGACCCGCTGGCGCCGTATCAGGACAAATTGGCGCTATACGAGGGACGTGAAATGGCGCTTATTCCGGACTCGGTCACAGCCTGTATTGCAAATTATAAAATTTTGGCAAAAATATCGGTCGAATTTGGAAGAGGGGCACGGGAAAATCATGCTGAGAGGATGGCGATTCAGATTTGAGTAGCTCCACATCAATTATGGTTGTTTAAACTATTATTTCCCATATGATTAGATGCAGCCGCAACATGTGGATAGATTGTATGTAGCCATGTGGATGTTGAGCAGAACCTTGGAAATCCAAAATGCTGTTATGCCTCAGCAGAAACTGGCAAGCACAGATCACGATCGGGTGGATAATAAACGGTCGAATAACCCACAGGCATGATTTCTACAGCTGGATTTTCACTAATGCTCTGGCAAGTTAAAAAGTATCGTCTAATTTTGAAATCCTTTTTTTTTGTGCTGGCATAATGCTGCATTGTCCACGTACGGCGCCAAATGTCCGCTTCGGGCGCCATTTATGGAGCATTAAGCTGAAATAAGTTTTCCGTGCCTAAATGACTTACCTCATACAAGGAAGTACCATGCAAATTATTCCTTAGCCATGAGCATTACATTTGTGGCGTCTTCCACTCTTTAAATTCAACCCCTGAGGAGTTTGAGAGATTCTAAAAACATTGTCCTCATACGACGCCAAAAATAGCGCCAAATCGGAGGCGGACATGCCCTGGGGGCACATGTCTCCCATGGGCGCCAAAATGTCCACTTGGGTGCCAACAGCGCCATCCACGTTCCCGTCACTGACCGTCCCGCTCTGATTCAGTGAGGACCAGCAGCTGGACGTCCGGCATAACACCGGCCGCCGTATCCGGTCACGTGATATCCATGACATCTGGTCACGTGATCTCTCCCACGACCTACGATAAGAGTGTTGTGATTGCTGGCGGATGTTCCCACGCCGTTAGTCGGAAATATCCGGGTACCGAGGAGGGGAGTTCCAGAAATGTCGCAGTATTTCGCAAAATTCGCTTCTGATCTGATTGTATACTCAACAGTGCCGGATCTAAGGGAGGGGCAAAAGGGCTATGTCCAATAAAACGGCTGCAATCTGCTAACAATTTACACATTTTCTTATTGTAAACGAAAAACATAGCAACTTTGTATAGAGGAAGTTTCTTTTCTATCAGCTATTGATGCATGAGAGAGCAAAATCCGATGAGTGTTAAGAATTGTGTTTTTGAGGATTTCCCCCCAACCAAATTGTTTACCGTTCTGGATCCATTCCTCATGCTAAACGAGATTTGCTTTAGACAGATCTACTAATGCCCTGTTCGGTTAAAGATGGCACTGCAGAGGTTCGGTAAGAGGAACAAAGCTGGTGTATGCTAGCTTCGGTTTTCCACTGAATAGCCGTTTTCACGAAGGATTATTGCGCTGAAAAGATTCTGAAAAGTTTCTGGAAATTTACAAAAAAGTTTTGGTATAAAAGTCTTAGTACCAGTAAGGCGCCGTAGTTAGCGATGAACGAGCGAGCGCGAACGAAATGTATGGTGAATTTCAACTCGATCGGCCAAGTAATTTCTTAGATACAAAAACGGTGAGCACCTGCATACGTGCGGAGGCACTACACCCCTGATATGTGGGAAGGCGGCAGCTGAGGGGTCCCTAACCACACACCAAATTTGAACACAATCGGCTCAGCCGTTCCTGAGATATATAAGAGGAGTGTGCACGTGCGCACGTGCAGAGTCACCCCACCCCTGACTTGTGGGAAAGTATCGGCGGAGGGGTCCTTAACCACACACCAAATACTAACACAATCGGCTCAGCCGTTCCTGAGATATATAAGAGGAGTGTGCACGTGCGCACGTGCAGAGTCACCCCACCCCTGACTTGTGGGAAAGTGGCGGCTGAGAGGTCCCAACACACACACACACACACACACGCACACACACACACACACGCACGCACGCACACACGCACGCACGCACGCACGCACACACACACCAAATTTGAGCACATCGGCTCAGCCGTTGCAGAATTTTTGAGATAAATTACTTTTCAACACCCCTCACGCGGCACGCGGCACGCGCAGCGGTAGTCACCCACATGAGTCAGCACCGGTCTCAAACAGGGTAGGTTGGATGAGGCTGCTCAGCAAGGAAGTCCGCTTGTCAATCGGACGTGTGGTTGAAGAGATATGAGCCTCTCAAAAGCGTCGCCACGGATCAGGTCGGGTCGGGCCGGGCCGGGCCGATCATATTCAGATTTGTCCCATATACCATGGAATGGCGAGCGTGCGCTTCGCGCTCGCTCGTAATAAAGGTCTTAACCCTATTTGTAACAGGGGGGCGGATTCCCCCCCCCCCCCCTCATGTTTTTCGCAGATATCTCCAGAACGGCTGGGAGCAGGCCCATGAAATTTTGGGACTTTTCATAGAATTGAATACCGCATTTGGAGTCAAAATTTTGAGTTCTTAACCTGAACAGAGGCGGTTCCAGGGCACAGTTTTGGGTGGGTTCGGAGGCGACATTTGGCGATAATACGGAAATGCGACCTTCACGGGTTTCTTCCTAACTGCCTCAAGTATGAAAGCGTTACATCGGTTTACGGTGATTGCAACAAGTGAAAATTAGTTGATGTTAATGAAATATCATGAAAATTGCATGGCAGAGGCGGTTTCAGGGGCTTGAAAAGGGGGGTTTCCAGGAAGTATTCAATGCTTGGCGGGACGCCAATAGAGCGATGTAAGGGACATTTATAGCTATCAAGATGTAAAAGATAGCTTCTGCTTCCATTATTTGCATAATTTATTACATATAGAGTTTCAGGGGCGTGTTCAGGCACATGAAAAGGGGGGTGACTGGCATGGTGATGACGATATGCCAGCGATAACGGCGAAATAGACGTTTAGCTTATAATGATATATGCACTTTTGAGGCCAGAAAAGGGAATAAAGTCATTTTTGGCAGAGGCGCGCTCAGGAATGGAAGAAAGGGGGTCATATTATTGCAAGGAAACTAAGAGGCATGGGCGTACAATGACATAACATACTGCAGTTTTCGAATGAAAAGCGCACCACAGGCTACTCTACGAACGATTATAAGATAATAGGCGAGTCCAGGTAGGGTAAAAAGGGGGTAAGCAATATTAATTGAAGTTGTAGTGAAATAGTCACTGTTGACTAGTTAGTATCATAATAGCGGATAATATACTTATCAAAAGGTCTTGTGCCGCCCCAGTGTGGATCCTGGATACGCCTATGATGAAGTACAACATGCAAAAAGGAACTATCTACGATCAGTAACATATTTATAGTGCTGGGTAGCAACTTGTCTGCGGTTAATATTTTTTTCCCAATTTGACCTCCCTTTTTCACTAACCTGGTACCGCATATGGCAAAAAATATGATTTATAACAGTTTTTTCTAATGTCACAATCACATAGCATTTCATTTATAAAAAACAACATCAAAAAATGGTTTTATTACGCATTTACTTCACCCCCATATTGTGTGACCTGCACACGCCTATGATTTTGGAATTTGCAAACATCACCATCATATATCAATTTCTAATTCAATCTCTATCGATTCCTATTAGTTGTGTTAAAATCGGTCGATAAGCATGAAAGCTATGTTGGATAAAAAATACCACTACAATTTGTAGTTTTTGCCCCCCTGTTGCCCCCTATCCAAAATTTAGATGTTTTTATTATTTAGAAATGTAGATCGTGTTGAGGGGAAGCAAACGCCGTTTCATTTTTTTAATCGGACGGGTAGATCTCGAGATCTCCGGGGGGGCGGAATCCGCCCCCCCCCCTGTTACAAATAGGGGTAGCCAGGAGCCTGTTACAAATAGGGTTAAAGGGAGTGTTTTGGAATGTAAAAAAGATAAGTGGTTGGATACGATGAAATTCACATCTGGAGCCCCTTTAGTGGAATTTTCACTTATATTGTTTTCATTGTGTTCGTTTGTTATATGTTTTTATATTGTGTTTTGCTTTTTTTCGATATCTATAAAACGATCGCCACTATAGTATGCTATGTAAAACAGCGCACGTAAGACAATACAATTACGGTCACATCATGGGACAAGTTTTGCACAGCATGTTCTTGCCACTGTGAACTTTATTATGTGCAAGTTTCGTAGCTCTAAATTTATATCTTCGTCGAACAATGGCCATCAAGCGTTACGATCAGGGAGGCAGACGGTACTGTGCGACTGCTGCTATCAGCGCGCACGAGCTGTTTTTTCGAATTGCTATTGGCCGGCGCTAACGATATGTTAGCAGTTTAATCGATAGTTGCAGTGCTTCTAGTAGCGGAAGCCCTCTGGAGTCTACCCGATAACTTTTTGTTTCCAGCAAGTTCCTGGAGTCTTTGGAATATCTCAGCAACTAGGGTGAATCTGGAGAAATGAAGTCATGGTTCAATTAAAAAAATGATCACCAGTGTCAATAACCCCAAATAAGCGATGTGAGTAGGCACACTCCCTTTAAGTATGAAAGTCTTAAGTATATAATCTTATACAAGTCTTAAAACGAGCCATTTTAAGACTTCTATAAGACTTTTATACCAAAACTTTTTAGAACTTTTCTGAAACTTTCCAGAATCTTCTCAGCGCAATAATCCTTCGTGAAAACGGCTAATATTTGGATATCTGGCTGCTATCCAGCTTTTAGTTTGCCATTAGATCTCTGGATATTCTATCGGCCCGTTGGGTTTCCATTCGATCATTGGACGTCCGACTGCTGCACACTCATTAGTTTTAAGTTTATTTAGTTTTACTCATTAGTTTTAAGTTTGATCACGGGATTCATGACTGCTGTCTGTCCATTGGTTTTCTCGTGCAGATCATTGGACACCTGCGTGCTGTACATACAGACATTGGTTTTCCCTGGATCATTGGATATCTGACTGCTGTTTGGCCAGCAGTTTGGAAACCGGATTCAAAACAGGAAGCATGATTCGTGAGCAACTCGCTCTAATCAGTAACCTTCGGTGGTTTTAGCATGCTGGTAAAGTGTGATCCGGGTCTTGAAGCTACCTATTAGGAAGTATTACTTGCTTCTCCACACCCTTTGACCAGGACCAAAATTATATACAAATGATATTGCTACTTCATTTCTTGATAACGTTTTGGGCTCACTGCCAGCTTACCTTCTTACCCTACAAGGGATTGTCTCATACATTTCGGGCATTGCATCAGATAAAGCGGGTGTCTTCTACGTTATGTCCAAGCAGGAACGAACACATTTTTTGAAACGACAAGAATAAGTAGTTGCGCTAAATAAAAGTGCTGTAGCACTCACAATAGTAAAGCAAAACTTCGACAAAACTCCTACCCCCACAATAACAACGCTTTTATTGCAGCTATATGTGTAGGGAGCTGTGATCTAGTAGGTACCCATGCATGAACAACCTTCAGCTGATATGGAAGGTTGTAACCTTGATATGGAACCTTGATAGATTATTCTGTATTTGTGACTAGATCATAATTATCACCATCTCAAGGCTGAATGACTGGCTCATTCTCAGGATTCCAGAGAACATTCGGTGGTATTTTGTGGCGGCCGCCGCTGCAGTTTCGTACATTGTTGTTCCCAGGTCGTGTGGGTGTATGACGAATACGGCATGCGACCTTACAATGTAGATGGCCAGATTGTCTCACTATCTTCCCGTCTGATATGGGTGCAGCCCAACATTGCTGTGACCTGCACTCGGATTAAGTCACGTCTCGTGGTTAAGACAGACACTAGGTTTACATGGCCGTAGAGGTCGACTCAGACGCACTGGATGCTTTATTACTCATCGGCTAATCACGTAGACTGGGAGACATTTCGCGACATTTCGCACAGGCTCAGCCAAACAAGTCGCGTCCATGGGAAGATTCGGGCCTGGAATACATATTAGATCACCTCGTCACATAGATAAGGAGGTGTATATTCGACTTAGCGTACAAGTGAATTCGTGCGGATAGGTGTTGGTTCATGATATTCAGTTACAAAGACAGATGAAGATGTTGGACATGATGACATCAGCCATAGGCATGCATTGGAAGGTCATTAGAATTGACTAGGGCAAGCCTTTCTGACGGGGAAGAAACTAAAATGGTCACTGTAGCAATGCCTGCCACATTGACTCATACGAGATGTGCGTAAAGGTCAAAGGGATATTGCCACCTCGCAGGCCAATATGGAGTTTTTGGTATGTATTGGTAGATTAAGCGTGTCCGATTTCACCTGCAAAATTTGGTTCCCGAAACTCCCCCATTCGATAAAAAAATACATTTGCACCGCTCATGATTGGCACACATTTTTAAAATTGGAGTCGCCTCATCACTATTTAGAATCACTTCTTTGCGGACTATGATTTGCTTTTGAATATTGCAAACTCAACATCACTATTCCGTCAGTGCACTTTAAAACTAAAATGCGTATACAGTTAATCATGCTTTCAACAACCATGAAAGAGGCTTTCATAATAAAACATGAATAAAACAGCAAAAATGGTTATGGCTCGACTTTGGGGCCGTAGGAGATTTGTGACCAATACCTTATAACACAGATAGACATTTCAAGGTCAAGTCTCGGCGAATTCAGACGCTTCAGCTTTGGGCGGGCGCCAATTTGACAGCCAAACTGGATGAGAGCGGCCATCATGAATCTAGAACTGAGCACAGCTGGGACCAACGTTTTAGAGTCAGAAATAAATACCAAATAAATTGCCGATACCCTGCTTTAGGTGCTGCAGGAGCAAGTTTGAGCTTGAGCATACACGATTGTTGATCTCCACCATTCATTTAAGTTGCTTTTTAGAAATCCTCCGGAGGTGGCAATATCCCTTTAATGTATACGTTGTAAAATAGAGTTAATAAAAACCATTGCCTCATATTATGTAATATACATATTTTTATGAAACAAAAGAGACGACAGTTTCAGGCGTACCCCATCTGCAGGTCCCAAAGACCTGAAGATGGGCTACGCCTGAAACTGTCGTCTCTTTTGTTTCATTTTTGTATTAATATATTTCATAGTATGAGGCTGTGGTTTTATTAACTCTATTATACATTATGAGCCTAAAAAAGGCGCTATCCCCCATTATAGCTTTATTACCACATTATAGTAAGCTTAATTTTGATCCTTTTTGGAAAAAAAGAAGAAATATTATGGTATGCCTACGCGTTTTATTTATGTTAAACAAGTGTGACAAAACTTGAACATATGTAATGCTGAATCCATGCTCCAGAATAAAGAAAAGGTAGAATTATGTCATGTTACAACGGCCTGCAAAAATTGTATGTTATGGCTAACATAGCCCCCTTTTCGTCAAAGCACTTTCCCACGAATAATCTCCGCTTGACATTGGGAGCTCATCCCGCGAATCGCTAGCCGGTCTAGATTTTATGACTTGAATGATCACGAAGAAGAAAACATAAAGGTAGAACAAATAACAAAAACAAGTATGATATCACCATATCAACGATCATATCAAACTGAATATATCACGAGCTTTCCAATAGTGTTTATTTTTAACCCACGATCAGCCGTTCTTCAGTGTAACGGGGCTACCAGTCCTGCATGCAGTGATACAAAATTGCTTGTCGCCGTTAAAAGCAGTGATTCAAATAATCACCTTCAGCCCTCGGAGGAGGCGACGATATTGATGAGCCCGGCGGTGGCCGCTCGCAGGGCGTTGGAAAATTTCAAGTTTATATTTATCAATAATAATTGTATACCAAAACGTGTGCAGAGGATTAGTGCATAAAATGCATGCATTTTGATTTATTTTGGCTCGTTCTGTTCAGAAGGACTATTTGGTAAGCCTGTTATAGAAAGCTGTATTAGGACTTAAACCTTAAAACACTATAGAGAGGTAAATATGGCGCCATGATAAATATTCGCTGTAGGTCAAAACGAACACCAGTGTGATACGTGGCATCATATATTACACTTAAGATACCAGCTAAGGACAAATGACGTGAGTTTTACGAAGTATTTCTGGATAAAGTCGGTTTTGTAACATCACTACACACGACACTGAGGATCAAATCACCCGAACATAGTAATTCATAAAAAATAGTAATTAACAGGTAAATATTATGAAGAGATGTGAAATTACACTTCTCCAGGATTTCCATAATGGATTTTCAAAGGCATCGCTGTTAGAACGAGTTTGATAATATTTCAATAATAAAAAATGCAGACTGTTAAAACGGGAATGTATGTTAATCACTTGTGATCGATACAAAACCAATTCAAAGACATAACTTTACAAAAACTATGGCTCTTCATGTATGCAATGACCTTTGTATATTCTCACTTCTTACGTGTTTAATATTTGATAACCAGATGTAATAAAGACATGTCGCAAATGATCTTCAAGACGTAACTACCTCTAATCAGCGCTACATCGCCTCCATCAGCGCTACATCGCCTCCATCAGCGCTACATCGCCTCCATCAGCGCTACATCGCCTCCATCAGCGCTACATCACCTCCATCAGCGCTACATCGCCTCCATCAGCGCTACATCGCCTCCATCAGCGCTACATCACCTCCATCAGCGCTACATCGCCTCCATTAGCGCTGCCTGCCACGTATACCGACAGACGTAGACGGCTTCCTCGTCCCAATGGCCAGATACGCCGACGACACTCAGGTGTCTCTCTCGGGACCGAAAGAGAGGCTACCATATATTCAGACTGCACTGGAGGGAGTTCTCGACACGCTGGCTACATACTTCCTGTAGAATGTGATGAAGATTAACGCTGCCAAAACCGAACTGATGGTCGTCGGGGATAGGTTTGCTCTACAATCTGCTGCAGCACAGCCTGCTCTGGTTGAGTTCATCGGAGAGACCCTCCACCTGTCTTCAGCGCGAAACCTCGGCGTTATGTTCGACAGTCGTTTTAAGTTTTGAGCCTCATATAGATAATAGATAGCATCGTCAACAAATGTTTCGGGATTCTTATAGGCCTTATGCACGCAAAGCACATGATACCTTTTTTTCCATTTTTTGACCTCTGAAGCCTTAAATATTGACCCAAGATCAAATTTGAGGACATATTGTCATTTGCAAATTTCAATGGCTGGTGATCGCTTTTTTCCGTTTGTTTATAGCTAGCATAGTTTCCTAGATATATGGGAATTTCTGGTACGAAGTCATAAAACAGAAGAAAAAAAATGAAAATTTGACCTTTGATGACTTCTGGTGACCTCAATTTTGACCGGACCTAACAAAATACTGAATACTTTCGATAGAACTTGTATTAAGCAATCAAACTCCGTTTTCTGCTTGTCGCTACGTAGCGTAGTTTTCGAGATCTCACAGGGGAGGGGAGGGGGGCGGAAATCAATCCCCCTGCAGTTCGTGTTCGGCGCAAACCCCCTGCAGTGCGCGTGGGAATAGGGAAATAGTGCACTTTGGGAAAAGTAAGTGGAATGATGTAAAAAGTGTCCTGATTACGGTTCTGGGATTGGTTTTTGCGAAAAGGTACCAATTTGTCATAATTTGCACAATATTGATGTTTATACGTGTGGCGTCACAACAATCTTGCGTCACCAAATTGAGTTGTGACGTCATATCGGCAAAAGTCTATCCTTGAATCAGAATATGTAAACAACACTACTACAACAAGTAACCACCTCGTTCGCTGGGCAATTTGTGATCATTTGAAGAACAAAATATTCATATTTTTACATGCGTGAAATGTGAATGTTTGCACTATGGCGTTGCATGAGTAGAGTTGGAGTTGTATTGTATTGTATACATCATCGGGTCCCTCCACAATTGATTGGGTTATTCTTAGACCCTCGTCACATAGAAGGCAGACGTGGTTCATATACATGACTTTACATGACTAATCGTTCATCTAATCTGCCACTGCACTGCAGGCTTATACTCTATGCACAATTCTACCTTAAACACACATTTACATAGACTCATTCCAGACAGTCAATCGAGCAGACAATCTACAGTTATTCGGTGCTGCGAAGTGACTTGCGGACGTGTGACTTAAAGAGCCTCTGGGACATACCGGACTCTCCTCGGTTGATGGCAAGCTCGTTATACTGCTTAGCAGCGCGGTACATGTACTTCCTCTTACCGTGATTCGACTTTACACGAGACAGGGCGAGGTTATTTGACTGCCTGGTATCACGGCGAGCAATTTCATGGTTGTACACCAGTGACGAACGGATAACGTCAGGTTTTCCGGTCGTCAGTATGCTATGCATCAAACAGAGGTCGAAGTACATCACGTATTGATGCGCCGATAGCCAGCCTAGTTCCTCGATAACATCAGAGATGTGGTCGTATTTTCTTCGTCCTGATAGCACTCGGGCAGCGAAGTTGAACACTTTTTGGAATTTCGATATGTGAGTAAGGTTCGCACTGCCATACACCTGTGCACAGTATCTCACATGGGAGAACACCAGCGCATCGATGATCTTTGGTAGAACACTCGGTGGGAGAACCTGCTTGGCATTGAGTATGCCTATGAGTATGCCGGTACATTTACCTACCACATGAGAAATATGATCCTCATAGGACAGATAAGGGTCCATGATAACTCCGAGGTTCTTAACTGTTTTGGAGCACTGCAGCGTTTGTTCCATAAACACGATGGACACTGGGTCCTTGAACTGACAGATTTGGCGGCGGTCCCCACACAACAACAGCTCGGTTTTACTGGCGTTCACCAACATACCATTCTGCATGAACCACGTGCACATCACATCCAACACCGACTCCAGTGACCGCTTCATTTCATCCAGCCTAGCGCGAGGGCCCGTGATGGCCAACTGGCTATCGTCGGCGTAGCGCACGACGGTGACGCGGAAGCCGTTGATGTAATGTGGGATGAAACATGCGATGTCATTGCTGAAGATGTTATATAATAATGGACCCAGGCACGAACCTTGGAATGTGCCGATTGTGATGTCGCGAGGTTCTGAAAGCGTCTGTCCCACTCTAACGCGTTGAGTATGACCTTCTAGAAAGCTTTGGATCCAACCTGTTGATATTTGAAGCTGTCGCAGCTTGGTCAGCAGCATGGAATGGTCCACCACATCAAAACAGCGACTCAGGTCAATCAGAGTAAGAAGAGTTACTTCAGAGTCGTCCATGCCTTGCAATATTGTATCAGTAATGGTTAAAAGAGCGGTGCATGTCGAATGTTTTTCCATAAAACCATGTTGATCAGAGCTAAAAAGACCGTGATGCACCAGGTATGAAGTGAGCTGATGGTATACTAGCTTTTCTACAAGCTTACAAATGGTTGGGACGATTGTAACGGGCCTGAAATTCGATGCCTCAGATGGGTCGTTCCTTTTGTGAATGGGTATAACTATGGCACGCTTCCAACTGGACGGAACCGTTTCAGTCACAAGGCTGGTATTGATTATCTGTAGAATAATTTTGCCAATAACCGGAAAACAAAGCTTTAAAATTTGCACAGGGATGTCACCTTCCACACCCGAATCTTTGTTATGCATAGAGAACAAGGCGCGTTGCACCTGTTTTAAAGTGACGGGGATTATATTCAGAGCCCCAGTGTTCACACGTGGGAGACGGACATGCAACTCCTCGCGGTTTGACTGTTGATACTGAGTGGTGACTAGATCTCGCGTCTCTGTACCTACTGAAGTAAAGTAGCTATTCATCTTGTCTGGTGTCAGGTTCTCAGGTTGGGTGGGCGGACCGCAATTGGGAGCTATTACTGGCTGCAGCAGCCGGAACAATGAGGAGGAGGGTGTGCTGTTGATTCGCTCGGTAATGCTATCCCGCGTGTCCCTACGGATGGCCCGTTTGACCTGCGTATTAAGTCGATGGTAAGCCCCTCTGTCAGTCCCTGCCCTAGCCTCCCTGCGTTGACTCATTAAGTCCCGTGGAGTGGCGTTGCGTGAATCTGAAGTCACACCCATAAACGTACATGTGCATAAATATATATGCTATACCCATAAATGTGTTTGTGTGTAAATACATGTGTGGATGTGCTTCTACTGCAGCGAACATTGCAGCTACCGGTACGAATCACCCATCAACAGATACGCCTTTTCAAGACGAGTGTCGGCATTATTTTCAATTGGTAATCCAATGAAAATTGACAAAGTTATGGCCAAGAATATTTATAGCTCATCATGCACTTACGTAAGTCAGCGTAATGCAAAAACAAACATTGGGCAAAATGTAATAGATATATTGCAGGTATCACGACCAGCCACCCATCAAAACATGCGTATGTTCACGAAACATTTTTTGGTAATTTTCAATTGGAAAACGGTTCAAAATTGACGAATTTATTTCCTTAAAACCTAGTCACATGATGTTTCAGATTTGTCGTGTTTGCCTTGGACCACAACAGTGGCGATAGCGCAATATAGACGAATCAGCTTCGTGAAACGGATTTTGAACCAATGGCTACGCCAGACGAGAAGCGAGCCTTCCTTGCAATTATGTTACCAAACACATGATGTGTTTCGGTGGCGGTCGGTTCAAATAGCGAAAACGAAGTGCGGTTGGAATACTAATGACGTATTCGAAACGTCACAAAATTTGTCCCTTTAAAATAAAACCAAATAAACCCAACGGTTTTTGCGTTGAAACTCAGCAACTAGGTCGTTTTGGAAGGAAAAATGTCAGATTTGGAAATTTATCAGTACTCCCGACAATCTGGCTATCTCAGTTAAAAACTAATGTTAAAGGGGCACCTTTCCCTTTAACCCTATTAGTGGCAGGCTCCTGGCTACCCCTATTAGTGGCAGGGGGGGGGGGCGGATTCCGCCTCCCTCCCCCCAGAGATCTCGAGATCTACCAGTCCGATTTTCACAACTAAAACGGCGTCTGATTCACCTCAACACGATATACATTTCCAAAAAAAAACAATCCGAAAGTTTTGATAGGGGGGCAACAGGGGGGGGGGGGGCAACAACGACAAATATTATAAGTATTTGTGATCCAACACAGCTGTCATGTTTATAAACCGATTTCAACGCAACTAATGGAGATCGATAGAGATTGAATTGGAGATTGATATATGATGGTGACTTTTGAAATGCAAAAATCATAGTCGTTTTCAGGTCACTAAATTTGGGGGTAAAATAAATGCCTTATAAAACGGTCTTTTTTCTACTTCTTTTTTCGATAAATGAAATGGTGTGATATTGTGACATCGGACGCAACAGTTTTAAAGCATATTTATATGCATAGGCGGTGCCAGGTTAGCGAAAAAGGGAGGCAAAATATATGAAAATAACTTCCTGTAAACCTCCCCTTTTCAAGTCCCTGAAACCGCCTCTGCCGTGCAATATGTATTATAGTTCACTAAAATCAACTAATTTGCACTTGTTTCAATCACCGTAAACCTATGTAACTCCTTTATACTTCAGCCAGTTAGGAAGAAGCCGTGAAGATCGCATCTCCGTATTATCGCTAAATGTCACAGAAAAACAAATCCTCCTAAACTGGGCCCTGGAACCGCCTGTGTTCAGGTTAGGAACTCAATATTTTGCTCCAAATGCGGAATTCAATTCTAGGAAAAGTCCAAAAATTTCATGGGTCTACTTTTAGCCGTTCGGGAGATAGCTGCGAAAAACCTGAGGGGTGGGCAGAATCTGCCCCCTCCCTTTGCCACTAATAGGGTTAATGATTTGTGCCTCCTTTATACAATCGTTATGACCAATGAGCCCGAAGTACTTAGGCGAGAGGCGCGTTACAACAGAGATGTCGTTGAACGCAGAACCAGACACTCAGACCACCTGTACTTGTCTCGCTTTCGCACTAACATCGGCAAAATAACTTTTTAGGCACCGGGCATGTGTGCTGTACAATGAACATGTGATCGGATCTGAGCTGCAGGGCATGTCATCGCGCGCTTTAAGAAAGTGTTAAAAGCTCGTCTTCCCACTTATTTTTTTAGAATATTTGATATCGTCCGCTTAGTATTGTTCTTTGTAGGTACTTAAATCACTTTAGCTTATACAAATATTTTTGTTTTTTCTGTTTTCGGTTGTGCTTTTTTATTTCTGAGCAGTTGTGATTCTTAACATGTGAACCAATGTCTGCCGAGGGCTCATAATAGCCACATCCTTGTGGATGAGTGCCAATGATGTAGAATACAATACAATCTATGTATTTGGTTTAGATAAAGCAATTTGAATTGTTAGCATTATGTAAATTTACTTTGACCCACCCATGGCATCAATTTCACTACATTGCCCTAACATGCTCGCTCGTCTTTACGTGGTATATGGGAACAATCTGAATATGAGCGGCCCGGCCCGGCCCGGCCCGTGGCGACGCTTTTGAGAAGCTCATATCTCTGCAACCACACGTCCGATTGACAAGCTGACTTCTTTGCTGAGCAGCCCCATCCAATCTACCTTGTTGGAGACCAGTGCCGACGCATGTGGGTGACTATCACTGCGCGTGGCGCGTGCCGCGTGATGTGTGCTGAAAAGTGTTTTATCACAAAAACTCGGCAACGGCTGAGCCGATTGTGTGCAAATTTGGTGAGTGGTTAGGGACCCCTCAGTCGCCAATTTTCCCAAAGTCAGGGGTGGGGTTTCTCTACACGTGCGCACGTGCACACCCCTATTTTATATCTCAGGAACGGCTGAACCGATTGCGTTCTAATTTGGTGTGTGGTTAGGGACCTCTCAGCCGTTGCCTTTCCACAAGTCAGGGATGGAGTGCCTCTGCACGTGCGCACGTGCTCACCCCTATTCTATATATCAGAAATGGCTGAGCCGATTGTGTTCAAATTTGGTGTGTTTTTAGGGACCTCTCAACCGCCAGTTTCCCACAAGTCAGGGATGGAGTGCCTCTGCACGTGCGCACGTGCACACCCCTATTATATATCTCAGGAACGGCTGAGCTGATTGTGTTCAAATTTGGTGTATGGTTAGGGATCCCATCCCTCCGCCGCCGCTTACCTACAAGTCATGGGTGGGGTGCCTCTGCACGTGCGCACGTGCGCACCTTTTTTGTATCTCAGGAACTACTTGCCCGATCGGCTTTAAATTCACCATACATTTATTTCGCGCTCGCTCGTTCATCGTCAACTACGGCGCCTTACTGGTATATAATTGCATGTGTAAGATGGAAAAAGAAGATGTATCGCATGCTTATTGTTGGTATCTACTATCTATATAGAAGGGACTTCTTTTGCCTGACCTCGTCTTTGACCATTGTCAATCCAACTTATGCTCTCGCAAAATACTTTGTCATGATGCAACAACACATCACGTGATAATCGGCCGACTACAACGCTGTAGGTAGAAATTAAGTGCATGCATTCAAATATGTTGATATTGCCCTGACCCAAACTTGACCTGAAATGTTACCTAACTTCGGAAATTGTAATAATTCCTTATATTTGTCTTGCTGAGAGAGCTTGCAATGGCCCACCCTTTGCGTCGTCATTCGATCATTGGTTCGGAGGATACAGCGGGGCAATAACTATCCCTCCCGGTGGCCAATGGCGATGGGCTGAGACGTCTGTCAGTGATGGGTTGCATGTGTCGTAGCCCGATACATACGTACCAGGTGCAAGGCAGGGAACTACGACCTTCACAAAAGTTCGCACATCAAAACACGACAAATGCGCTTTAAAATGAAGCACAACACCTGACAATCTAAATACTGTTTATCATGTTGTTCTGCCAGATAAAAGCAGAGCTTGACCACGCATTTACACAGAAACTTTGCTACTTTGCGTGAAAAATACAGACGACTGATTAATCCTCTACCTAAATCTGGGCTCAGTGCACCAGGTTTTGGGCGAACTATAATTTATCATTTAAATCCAAAGCTTGTCATTAACTTCTAGCATTTTTGGGGCCGCGCCTTTATTTTTCGCAATATATCTACATGGTACTACATGGTACACTCTAACACGAAATGCATGAATTATCTGTTTTCTTTGTAGCAGAAACAGGTTTATTTCATGAGTGCGAAGAAGACTAAGGAATAATAAGGATATCATGCATTTCCACATGCACAAAACAAAAGTCATAGGCGTACACAGAGGGGGGGGGGGGGGGGGGGGGCAAACGGGGCAATTACCCCCCCCCCCCCCCCCCCCCCCCCCTTGAGGCCCTGAAGGTCCGTACGTGCCCCTTTGGCCGTATATGCTCCTTTGTAAATAGGGCCCGAAGGGCCCTATTTCGAGCACCATGTGATAACAGGGGTAATAAATAATCCATTGGAGGGTCGGCCGGGGATCCTGGAAGGTCGACTGGGATCCTCGAGAGTCGACCGGGGCACCTAGAGGGGCGACCGGGGCCCTTGCAAGGTCCATCTGGGGATTCATGGATGAACGACCAGGGCCCCTGGAGCGACGACTGGGCCCATGGAAATTTGTCCAGGCCCCTGAAAAGAGCCTATTACAAATCGAGGGCCCAACCTACATACCCCGAATTTTTAACTCACTGGATTTGGTCCAGTTTGTTTTGAGGGAGTCTCATTTTCAACTTTTTTATTATACATTTTGTTATCAATTATCCTCACCTGGGGGCACCCAGGGACGGATACAAGGGGCCTCTTGCGCAAAGCGGGGGCCTCTGAGACAATGAGTAACCCCTCTGTCGGTCAGGGGGCCAACGGGTAATGGTACTGAGTACAGGGGGCCCCTGGTACCAGACAGGGGGTCGGGGGCCCACGGTACCAGATAGGGGGCCCCATTAGTTGGGAGCGAAAAGGCCCCCCCCCCCTCCCGCAAATGACAGCCAGAGGTATCCTCTTGCCGGCATCTCGGAGGCTCCTGGGACTATCAGAAACCCTTGTGTCGGTCAGGGAGCCCCCTCGTAGTGGTACTGAACACAGAGTCCCCCGGGTAGGGGTATTGAACACAGGGGGCCCGGTCCAAGGCTCCCTGTGTTGTCCAAGGCCGTGCCCGTCATTTGCTCCATGAATTGAAAATTAATAGATGCAGGGCCCTCAAATGACAGTCGAGGGCCCTTCCTAACCCCAAGATGAAAAAAACTCCCCGGATTTAGCCCACTATATTGAGTGAGACCCCATTTTCAATTCAACTGTTACACATATTTTGTTTGCCCTCAGATTGCCCGAGGGGCCATAACCCCGATCTCCCACCCCCCATCCCTGTATCCCCCTCCCTGTATCCCCCCCCCCCCCTGCCGGGAGGGTCGGCCGGAGTCTCGGGGTTGTGGATTGTTGTAATGCATTGGTCACAGACATTGACTGGCGTCGCGATTGACCACGAACTTTGATTCTGTCTATCCCTTGATGCATCGAGTATCGACATTCGGTCTAATACAGTTAGGTTATTTGTGCTCTTTTATTTTGCATCGGCTGGCATGTCAAGAAGATGCGAATTGAGTGGCCCTTCATTTGATTTGACATTCTGTTGGCAGCGGGGGCTCGGCAAAGGGAGGGTACCGCCCACACCCCGCTTATCGCCGCGCTTCCCACCTTTTTAACGGAGTTGTATTGCTGGTTCGGCGAAAGTGACTATTGCCAGCAAAAAAACAACAACTAACAAACAAAGCATCACAGTTCCATCAATATGGTTGCAGTTTGTGTGTAGCACGATAATGCTCACGGTCACGGGCGCTCAGGTCACGGTCACGGTCACGGGCGCTCAGGTCACGGTCACGGTCACGGGCGCTCAGGTCACGGTCACGGTCACGGGCGCTCAGGTCACGGTCACGGTCACGGACGCTCAGGTCACGGTCACGGTCACGGGCGCTCAGGTCACGGTCACGGTCACGGGCGCTCAGGTCACGGTCACGGTCACGGGCGCTCAGGTCACGGTCACGGTCACGGGCGCTCAGGTCACGGTCACGGTCACGGGCGCTCAGGTCACGGTCACGGTCACGGGCGCTCAGGTCACGGTCACGGTCACGGGCGCTCAGGTCACGGCCACGGTCACGGGCGCTCAGGTCACGGTCACGGTCACGGGCGCTCAGGTCACGGTCACGGTCACGGGCGACCCTCCAATTTGGAGGGGCCGCCGGGGATCCTGGAGGGTTAGCTGAGCCCTTCGAGGGTTGACCGGGGCAAATAGAGGGTCGACCGTGGCCCTTGGAAGGCAGATCTGGGGCTTGATGGATGAACAACCAAGGCCTTTAGAGCATCAACTGGACCTGGTCCCTTTGGCTAGTGCATCAGTACACTAAATAGAGCCTGTGCCCACGGCACTCTCACAAAACTCACCGTAAATTTGACCGGCCTGGCCAAAATATGGTGAGTTTTTGTGGATGTAGGTACCTTGGGGCCCCTTGGTCGAACACAAAATGAATGATTTATTTTTCAATTGAGATAAAAATTGTTGAAAATATGCCCCTCTAAAAATATAGTGGGCCAAATCCGGTGAGTTTGTTTTTGGGTGGGGGTACCTTATGCCCCTGATAAAAAAAAATGTCCCCCCCCCCCTGGAGTGAATCCTGGGTACGCCACTGCTTCCAGCACTTTATAGGCCCTGGCCGTTAAGTGGTATTATTTCATTTACATGGTAGAAGGCTCACTAAAACGGGATGCGAGAATTATGTCTTTTTATCCTGTGCTTGAAACAGGTTTTCATTATGAAAATACGGAAGACTTAACAATAGCATAACTCATTTGGGATGGGCAGGTTTGAGTAATAAAACGGACGCTCATAAGGAAGTAGAGAATATATACTAGATGTGTGAAGGATAAACATTATCCCCGGAGCAAAGTAGACTCAGGTTAAGCTATTATTGTTCATACTTGTAAACGATGCATTTGTTTAATGAATCGATTCATCAGTGATTCCCGTGAAACCTCAATGATTCGATTCTGGTTCATATTACCATTCAGCGTAAAGTGAATCGGTTCACCAATGATTCACGGTTAAGTGCAATGATTGAATTATGATTCTGATTCTGCTTCTGATTCTGATTCTGATTCATGGTCCACGTGCAATTATAGACCGACAGTGCACTCGTAATGTGTTCAATGTTATGCTGTGCAGTCTTCTCCCAGGTAATTATGATCTCGGTAGATAAGCAGGTATGATAGCCTAAATCAGGCATCATCAATGCTCCATGTTGGCAGGGTTTCATCGCATGAACTACCAACAGTGCCTGCCTAGTACCTACTTCGTGCAATATGAAACTCAGATTTGTATACGTACAATCGGTTTGAATCGATTCATTTGGTGATTCTACGCAGCGCCAATGATTCAACTCATCATTCACATTGATGTTGCGTAAAATGAATCGATTCACCTGTGATTCTTCGTCCAATGATGTGATTCTTGAATCGTTAGTCGATTCACCGTGAATCGTTTACAAGTCTGTCAGTGTCAGTGTCAGTGTCAGTGTGTCAGTGTTAGCTACCCGCATAACACGCATTGACTGAAATGCATTCGAATAGCTAGCGCGAATAGAGGCATACATTGTAACAATTTCAATCCACAGATAAAGTTTTACTGCATGGGCTACAAGATAATGGCCTTTAGCCACTTTCTCGCTAAACTTCAGTTATGTTTTGGCATGTCCCCTAAACCCAGTTTTGAGTAAAAATTAATGCTTATAATTAAATGTCGCTATCAAAATAAGCTTTCGATGAAGCTGTTGAGATGCTTACCTTCATACCCGTCTTCTATATACTATTTTGATACACGCTGGCAGCATTATTACAACAAATCAACCGATCATGATTAGCGGAGCAACAAGGAGTATTCAAAACGATCAAATGCCATACAAACCGAGCAGGAATCGTCAGAAAGTAATTGCAAACATTTTACTTGCAATTAAAATTTGTACATTTAAATTGTTAAGAATTACAGTTAAAATGAAATGAACAGAATGGCATTTTTGCCAATTTCGTAGCCTAATCACTGAAACTGACGACTGCCATTGGCGGATCCAGAACCGTGGTGGTGGGGGGGGGGGGGGGGGGGAATCCCTAAAAGTATCACATAATTCTGAAAACTCATCGGATTTCGCTTGCATTTATAGCTGATTTAAAACAAACTTTCCTTAGTAAAAGTTGCTTAGATTTTCTTCTTCTATATCAGGAAATTTATCAATTTTGCGCCGATGGCCGCTTTGCCCCCCCCCCCCCCTTGATCCGCCAGTGACGACTGCGCAAGTCAAACTTTCCGTTTATTGGACTTCTATACTCAAAATAGTTGTTTTGCGGTTAAATGCTCGTGGCTCTCGTTAACACTCCCACATTAAAGGGAGTGTTTCACCTTTGTATTGGTTTTGAATTGAGATAGACATTATCTTTGGCCGTTTTTTAAATGTCTAAATTATTAAAGTCATTTTCCCGAAAACTTATCTGTTTTTTTAGCAATTGAATTTCGAATTTTCAAAATGGGGTCTATGGGGTTCCGCCGCTGATTGGCTGACAGCTACTTCAATATTGTTAGTCCTGGTAGAAGTCAGACGACCTGTATTTCTCGAACCTTAGCGAGTACGATGTAAACAACGGCCAAGGCGATAGGTTGCGGTCCAAGTTGAAGTTCTTCACGTTGTTTGAAGTCTCAGTTATGGATTGATTGTTTTTTTTAACCAGTAAAACGCATTTTTTTTGGCGATGACCAAGCGTGCACGCTCTGGTAATGCTAAACAGGTTTGAAATATGAAACGGTACGGGAGCACACGTGGTAGTAACAGATAGTCCTTTTAGCCCTCCATACAAATTGTCAGGCCTCTATGCATGCCGACATAAAAATTAAGTTTTATTAAATTATTCATGATCTCCTTTCTCGAATCCGCCAAAAGGGAGTACGTCCTGAGCACTACATGCTTCAGCGTATAAATTAATGCTTATATTAACCAGTAAAACGCCTTTTTGGGCGATGACCGAGCGGGCGCTCTCTGGTAAAGCTAAAACAGGTTTGAAATATGAAACGGTACGGGAGCACACGTGGTAGTAACACATGGCCCTTTTCGCCCTTTTAGTCCTCCATAAAATTGCCAGGCCTCCATGCATACCAACATAAAAATTAAGTTTTATTAAATTGTTCATGATCTCCTTTTGCGAATCCGCCAAAAGGGAGTACGTCCTGAGCGCTGCATGCTTCAGCGTATAAAAAACGAATGCTTAGATTAATAATGCCATTTTTGATCAAGAATGATTTGTGTTCATTTCGACGTTTGCGTGTGCCACGCGCTGTGGTACCACCCCTATCAGAACGCACCATACCAAAATCAAAATTGGTTTGATGGCCCATCCAATGGGTGACGAGAGAGGTGAAACCCCGATCTAAATCGGAGCAGTGGTTACAAAGTTATTAGCTTCCGAAAAGCGTCTGTACGGCCGGGTCGATTCGGGCCGGTTCAGGCCGGGTCAAATATAAATTTGTCTAGTAAGTTGACGAGAAACCTCACGGGTGCTTCGCGCCCGCTCGGTAATAAATATTGAGCTATCGCAATGCCTTGCACTCGTCATTGTGTTATGTGCGGGAGAAGACACAGTTCCACAATGTTTGTATTTAAGTCGTCAGAATTGTCTGAAACGATTGTGCCATGCGTAAAGTTTTTTTCTTCTATAGCTCTCTATAGCTCAATAATGACGTCATCATCCCAAATTTAACAACTTAATTTGTATAAAGTTGGTGACTTTTCGAGAGGAAAAAAAATATCACCATCGTTTTCAGTAGCACTTACTTCATATTGTCGACTACGACCAGCGTATATTTGACAACTTTCATAAAGGTGAAACATTCCCTGTAACAGATTAAACGTTTCATATCAACGCATTGTTGCATAATAATCGTCGTACGTTGCGCTGTTCGATTCAATATTTTAGTGTTAATCTTGAGATATCCCAGTTTATGAGATTTCAATCCCGAAATCCAGTCGTCTATATGGATCATTCAGTTTAATAATACTTCGTGATGACGGAAGTGTACAATATTTGCCACAACTTGACGCTGGGAAGTCCACTGCATTGCTGTTACCCTCCTCTCCACACATCCCGTCCGACGATACAAACATTACCTCACTTGTTTATGTTATCCAGCATGTTCCAGTCAAAATAAAGAATTGATTGTCCTGTACGCTCAGGTACATACTCTCATTCTCCGCTGCCGTGGGAATATTCTTCGCGATATCTTCATCTCATCACATCATATCACCCCACCCAGTTTCGGAGTGTCCCCTCTCACTAGTTTGGGAAGAGAAACCTTATGACATCATCAGGGAGGGGTTTAATGATTTCCGTGTAAACACCAAACAAACAATTGCACAAGCAGAGTGCAGAAGAGATCATCTGCCTTTGTCGGTAAAACGTGAGACCAGACAAGAATTGCGACGTCACTAAGTATCTCCGCACTGGGTGCTTTAAGCACGAGCTTAATTGAAAGTGGTGTTGTAGTCATTACCAACTTTATGGAGCACTACTGACAATCGTAATGTCTGCAAATTCATGTCTGTTAAGCCCCCAAAATCAAAAAAATGCGATTAAACGCATTTCGGAGAACCCAGCCAATATCATTTCTTCACAACAAAATTCCCAGCCTCTTTGAATCGCTATTTCCTGTTTTTGAAGGTGGCTGGCCCCATGACGCCTATTATCACCCGCCCGAGGTACGTACACTCCGATGACGCATATCAGAGTCCGCTCGTTCCCCGCCGCCGCGGCTGTCTACCCTTGTTTACGAGTTGGGCCGCTAGAACGCAGGCCGTTTCGCCGCTCCCCGCGCCCTGCCACCAGGCGCGGATGGAGGCCGACGCGCCGAACTCGTGCCAATGCTCCGGAAATGCCACGCTGCCCGTGACGTCACCAGGGGCAGTCACGTGGTGCTCCCCTGATCGTAGGGCGGTCGGTGATCCCTAGTGTGTGTACGCGGCGCACGGGCGTAGGGGTGAGGTGACCGGGGTTCAACAAGGTGGTGGGGGCCGGGTGAAAGGTGTGATCTGGACCAGACCGTACCCTTG
Organism: Chirona hameri; assembly: GCA_036785665.1. Taxonomy (NCBI): domain Eukaryota; kingdom Metazoa; phylum Arthropoda; class Thecostraca; order Balanomorpha; family Balanidae; genus Chirona; species Chirona hameri. Next base: position 53,302 of record JAXIVJ010005039.1, read on the forward strand.
GAACGGACCGCGGGGTGTATGTTCCAGTTAGCGACTTGCTCCCAGGAGGATGCGTTGTCTAGCCGAACACCAACCAAGCAATGCAGCACTTTGCAGCGCACTGCAGCTGCGGGCTCAACACTGTTCCTTTTCCTGAAGAGTCTCAACACTACAACTGTAGTGGCAGCGTCAGCGCACTGTCCGCTGAGGAGCGAGACGTGGGATGCGGAGTCTCACCAGACTATAACTGTACGGCTGCATGTCGCCGCCGCGGACATTTTTACCGCCGACGAGCGTGTCGTGCCGGTACCGTATGTACATTGTACATCCATGAGCAGGTGGGAGAGGGAGTTCCCGTAGACGGGTTTCCGCTCCCAGCTTCGTACCCCTGCAGATTAGCACCGACTCAAAAACTGCTTGACGAGGAAATCATGATTGATGCCCCACCCAAACCATTGCGGTGGCGTAGCGACTTTATTGTGGTAGATGGGTAGCCATTATGTTACAAAATACTCGTGTATATTCTGCTCAACACAATGCTAGTTTTTATTTATATCCCTCCGCCATCTGTGCCACGACTTCGATGCGCTCTCACGCCGTACTTTTTAGGTGAACTACATACGTGTATTCATTGTGCCATCATTGGCCCTAACTGAACAACGCGAGGTCCCCCAACTATTTGCGATGTACAAAATACACGGTAAACTATACACAAAGTTAACCAAATTGAAATGCTCAAATGAGAAAAGTAATATGCCCGAACCTCGTAGACTAAATTTACTGTTTATATCTTGGATTAATCGTACCATTAGTCGATATGCATCATTATATTTTACTGCAAATAAATCATTAATCTCCACCTCCTGCCAACTAGCCCATCTGATATGGGAGTTGGGACCTTCACCTATAGGCAACAAAACCAAGTCACCAGTCAGCAGCGTTGCTGGCTCGTATCTTCACCTCGCCGTACAACTTCTCCGGCAGCAGAACGGTGTTATAAGTCGTCAGTGTTACTGGCTGGCGAGCTGGCGACTCAATCTCAATACGACTCCTCCCGGGCAACAGAGACGTGTCACCAGCCTTCAGTGTCGCCGCCTTGGTGTCTCTATATCTCCAGACAGCACCGTGCCGGCCGCCAGCCGCCCTGTCTCGCCCCAGGCGGTCTGCGACATCAGGCACCTATGACGTCACTTGTCAGCATATCGCTGGCGAGCGCCGCACCGGACCGCGGCTAACGGCGTGCAAAGTGCCGTTACCTCACGTCGGGCGGGGGGCCTGCAACTTGTGATCGCGCGACAGACGCCTGCGACGTGACAGATAGGGGCTCCCTCTGATTGGAAGCCAATCAGATTTGTAAATGTCGACGGTTTTAAGCGCAGTTGTAGCTGCAATATTTATTTATGCATCAGTTTCATCTTGCATTATTTACGAATGCCATACTTAAGAAATATAGCAATTCTGAAAGTTAGTTCTCGGTGTATTTTTCAGAAAAATTAACCTGTTTCCACGCCTTCGGTACAGTGCACGTGTGCCCAAAAATATGTGATCATGATTTCGAAGAAAACAAACACGGACTAGCCAATGTTAATGCATTCATAACGGTTTAAAAAATACGATCCCTGGTAGCTGTTCAGGGCACTGGTGCGCTGTTCTGTTTGTGTATGCCATACATTTATTCATGCACGACCAGAAAGGTCAGTACAAACTGCAAACCCCTATAGCCGATTATGTTTCAGCGTGTAGCAAGAGGTTACCTGTGTCTGTGGTTGATCGTATTATGTACGCACCAGAGTTCGCCAAGGGCCGGGCTGGTCCTATGGGCCATGGGCCGGGCCTGGGCTGGGCCTGGGCCGGGCCTCAACTTTAAGAAAATCACCGGGCTCTGGACGGGCCTGGGCTGAGAATGTTGAAATAATGCGCGCCAGCTCAGGTCAGAGCTTAACAATATTTTAACAAGCAGTTCATTTCCACAGCAACACACTGTTGCTGTGGCTGTGGCTTTTTTTAGCATAGTTGTTCCATTGTTTCACATTTATAGTATACAAGTAAATATGCTAGGATAATTATTGCAAATTTTGTGAAAATAATGATATGCTTAATCTGAACGGGCCGGACCGGGCCTGGGCCTCAATATTATGAATTTGACCGGGCCTGGTCCGGACCTGGGCTTGGTGTTTATGGGCCCCGGCCGGGCCGGGCTGGGGGTTGGTGGGCCCGTGATGAACAGTGGATTACGCACTTGCATACACATTTAAGTGTTATATTTCACATATTTAAAGCTGTTTTCTAAAGAAAATCCACCATTATAACGGGAATTTCAGCCCTGTCGGCCACCGAGGCGTCCCATTCTTGTAGCCAATAGAATACGATGATGGGCTCGAAACCCACGGGCATCGTGTTCAAACGTGGGGAAGTGATCTGAAAATCTGGTTGGGTCACTTTCTGACATAGAGCTCCAGCTCTGCCTGGCATTGTACTATGAAGTTATAACATTCACGCCAACTATTCGTATATATTAAATAAAATGGTGTATGGATGCAACTTTCTGACTTTCTATAATGCTCCGTTCACGCAAATCTTGTGGTAAAAGCGCGCATTGTCGCTTTGTGCTTTCGCGCGTTCGAAAACTTGCTTATATTAAAAACACCACACATTTTCTTCAAAGCTCACAGGAAACCTCACAAGTTATTTGAATGCTAAACTAAACAATTGGAAGTCTTATAAAACAGGTGTGAGCATTAATGCCGTTCAACGAAGCGTATGTGTCGTTCATTTTCTTATTCTGTGACTCATTCATAAACATTTAAAATGACCAGCTCACAATTCATTTCGGATTATCTTCTCAAAAGCTTTGCAGCATATCACTCTTGCATGTGCGCAGGCCACCACATCGAAAGGCGCCGCTAAAGACGAAAAAAACCGCTTCCGCTGGATGCAGGTATTTTTCCCCATGACTCGGGTGTGGCTCAGAAATGCAGGACACTGTCATAGTGTACGTCACCATTCAGCGCTGACCAGAGCTCAGACGGTGCCGCCAGTGCTGCAGCCACGCCGTGAGTCGGGGAGCTGCAGCTTCACGTGAGTCGGAGAGCTGCAGCCACGCCGTGAGTCGAGAGCTGCAGCTTCACGTGAGTCGGAGAGCTGCAGCCACGCCGTGAGTCGGGGAGCTGCAGCTTCACGTGAGTCGGAGAGCTGCAGCCACGCCGTGAGTCGGGGAGCTGCAGCCACGCCGTGAGTCGGGGAGCTGCAGCTTCACGTGAGTCGGAGAGCTGCAGCCACGCCGTGAGTCGGGGAGCTGCAGCCACGCCGTGAGTCGAGAGCTGCAGCTTCACGTGAGTCGGAGAGCTGCAGCCACGCTGTGAGTCGGGGAGCTGCAGCTTCACGTGAGTCGGAGAGCTGCAGCCACGCCGTGAGTCGGGGAGCTGCAGCTTCACGTGAATCGGAGAGCTGCAGCCACGCCGTGAGTCGGGGAGCTGCAGCTTCACGTGAGTCGGAGAGCTGCAGCCACGCCGTGAGTCGAGAGCTGCAGCTTCACGTGAGTCGGAGAGCTGCAGCCACGCCGTGAGTCGGAGTCTCCAGCTGTAAGTTAGAGTCGGATGAGATTCCGACTCTGAGGTGGGCACATCGCTCCACACATCGAAACACAGTCTCAACACCCCGCCGCCGGTTATCGCCACTTCACTAACGATCCAATGTATCTTTGGTGATTACAAGCTGCATCGGCCCGGCTACCAGCCAAAAATCGGCCCTCGTCAGCGACAGAATTTCACCTGAGAGACCACCATCCAGGTCCAGGCCTGCACATTGCACAACACCCCTCCCCCACAACACCCCCAAACGGACCACCAGCCAGGCACAGGGCTACACGGGACACCACCGGACACGTATTAACATACAGTCATTAACATACACCGGACACGTATTAACATACAGTTATTAACATACACCGGACACGTATTAACATACAGTTATTAACATACACCGGACACGTATTAACATACAGTTATTAACATACACCGGACACGTATTAACATACAGTCATTAACATACACCGGACACGTATTAACATACAGTTATTAACATACACCGGACACGTATTAACATACAGTTATTAACATACACCGGACACGTATTAACATACAGTCATTAACATACACCGGACACGTATTAACATACAGTTATTAACATACACCGGACACGTATTAACATACAGTCATTAACATACACCGGACACGTATTAACATACTCAGTCACTGATGTCCGACACCAGGCCTTTAGCGGCCGTCATGTAACCACGTGAGCCTGCACAAATAATATTTCAAAAATGGTTTTCTGATATCAGCTAGATTTATCAGCAGGATTGTCATTGCCAATATCAAATGGTATTGAATGGCGGCGCTGTCAGCAATAATCAAATCTGTTAAATACTGAAACACAATAACATATTTCTTGGCTGCAGCAGTTTACTTTTTATTTCAGTGTTCAAAAATGTTGGATATATCACAGGGTTTGGTGTTTGTTTATTTTTTATAATAAACGAACACAAACGAAGAGTTCGTGAACAGATGTGTTCATGAACAAATGGCGTCATCAGCTGAAAATAAATACACACACAACGAACAGTTCACGAACGTTCACGAACTGTTCATAAACACGCAGCTGATATGAATAGATAACATATTTCGTGGCAAGGAAAGCTCATTTAGAAGCGGTGCGCACTTTTTTGTTGTGTTTATATTATGAAAACCCTTTTTAAAGTTCATCTGCGGACATGGTAGACTAGACAAGCACATTATTGTGGCAAATGTATACTGACTCACGGTTGTCGATAGCGACTCCGCCACCTACGAAGAACTGTGGGACGTCAGCGTCTTAACCCTATTACCTACGGGCGGCCAGAATTACGTTAACCTGCGGGGGGCAGATTCTCCCCCCCCCCCCCCAGAGATGTCGAGAACTGCTCGGTCGATTTCGATGGGACTATAAACAACATTGAACTTGTCATACAAATATATATATATATATATATATATATATATATATATATATATATATATATATATATATATATATATATATATATATATATATATATATATATATATATATTTAAACCTCGAAATTTCTTTTTTGTTCAAAATGGGAGGTCATGGGCAAAGAACAAGACAATTTGGGGGTGCTTTTGAAAGGTCATTGCGGTCATGTGTCTCGACCGATCTGCATGGAACAAACGTTTTTTTTTAGCTCGAAATGTGCATGTGTTTAATACGTATACCAGTAAAACGCCTTTTTTGGCGATGACCAAGCGAGCGCGCTCTGGTAAAGCTAAAACAGGTTTGAAATATGAAACGGTAAGGCAGCACACGTGGTAGTAACACAGCCATTTTAGTCCTGCAGAAAAATTGCCGGTCCTCAACGCATGCCAACATAAAAATTAAGTTGTATTAAATTGTTCATGATCTCCTTTCTCAAATCCGCCAAAAGGGAGAACGTCCTGAGCGCTGCATGCTTCAGCGTATAAATTAATGCTTAGAATAATACAACATTTTTTTTTTATCAAGAATCATTTTTGCAAGGTTTTTGGTTAATTTCGACGTTCGCGTCTACCAACTGCCACGTGCTGTGGTACCACCTCCATCAGAGCGCACTATACCAAAAACCAAATTGATTTGACGGACCTATCTAATGGTGAAAACCCAATCTCAATCGGAGCAGTAGTTACAGAGTTATTAGCTTCCGAAAAGCGGCTGTATGGCCGGGTCGGGCCGGGTCGGGTAAATTTGTATAGTAAGTTGACGAGAAACCTCACGGGCGCTTCGCGCCCGCTCGGTTATAAAAAGATAAATTCCAAAATGAAATATCATAGGCGTATTCAGGGGATATAAAGTGGGGGATCTTCTGATAACAAATATGTGCTGTTCTTGCTTGTTTGGGGCGATATGAGCGTCAGATGTGGGAATTATTTGCAATAATTTGTTTAATGTAATATATTGTGTATAGGCGGATCCAGGTAAACAACGTGGGGGCACCATCGGCCTCACGCCTTTTTATCAACTTGCTAATTTGAGGGTGGTGCAAACGCATGTTTCGATGGTTCTTTTCTACGTCGCATATTTTTTTCACGCACTTATGTTCATCTTAGATAGGGTGAATGCACTGTTCCAAGCAATGGCGCACTCAGGACAGCATATGGGCAGGAATTGACTACACCTAACACAATTTTCCCGCAAGAACTAGAGCCTGGAGCCGCCTCTGCTGACGTCTTTTTAGTGTGAAAATGAACTATGGGATTGATTCTCATGTACACCGATGTTACATGCAAAACAAACTGCTAGTTATAACTGCACCAGTACCACCTCCCATGTTCTGTACCTGAGTGCGCCTTTGCCAAGAAGATGTGCAATCCCAGTACTTATGATGCATATGGCTGTGAAAATGTATCTGACGCATTTATTGTACCGCAAAATACGAGGGAAGTATGCACCACACAACCGTATTCGTAACCATTCAAGCGTGACAGATTGCCTCCCAAAAACAAGTATCTGGCACCGCCTCTGCTTGTCCGATTTTGTTCAAATTTTGACACAACACGTGTATATCAATTATAGGAAAAGTCACAAAGCTTCAAGACGCTGGGCCCAACGGTTTGGGAGCGGCAAGCGAAAAATCATCGGGGGAGGCAGAATCTGGCCCCGGTCACGCAGGGAATAGGGTTAACACGCGCGCGGCCGCAGGGAGGGGGGGGATTCCCCCCTCTCCGGATTTTCCTGAATAGCGCAAAAACGGCGGCGCGCAGCGCCACCAAATTTGGCACAGCTGTTTCGGCATCAATTACCCACTAGTCTGATTTCTTTTTACCTCGGGTCATCTCAGGTCAGGTCACCAGGCCATGTGACCCAACCTCCAAAAAGTGTGCGGTCATGCCACAGCCACAGTTGTTAGCCGATCGATTTAAAACTTACATGATTTCATAAGGCCACAGGTACTATGGTTCCAAAATAAGCGTCCCCCTGGGTTGGCCGGCCCAGCAGTTAATTTGTAGTGAATACCGGCCGTTTTGAACCGCCTGAAAGGTGTGTGTGTGGACAACAATCGTACAGCCACGGCGGGTCCGTGGCTGTACGGTGCACACTGCACAACAATCCTGCACGGAACAGCCTATACAGGCAGAGTGTAGCGTCAGTGTAGCCAAGCTGTATAGGCAGTCCCTCCGAGCACTAGAGTGTGTCAGACAGCCTACCTCCCAGACCGACCGAGAATGGCGAGAATGCAGGTATTCACTAGACTGTAGTCCAACCTAAGCGGGACGCTTATTTTGGAACCAATAGTACCTACAATTCTTTTATCTCGGATTTTGTTTTATATCGGTGACCTTAGGTCGGGTCAATTTCGTGACCTTCCCATTATAAGTCGATGGGGAAATATGAAAAAGCTTCCTATTCCGAGGATACGCATGATAGAAGCCCAATCTCTTTTGGATCATGTTATCATAGGTCATTCATGATAACCCAGGTGCAAGTTTTTTCAGTGACCCCTACAGGGTCAGGCGAGGTCATCCGAGGTCATCAACACTTTTTTGTCTATAACTCTCGATAGAATGAAGATAGAGAAGTGAAACCAGTACTAATGTGTTTGTCTCATCGAGACACGTTTCCTAACTACTTGGGTAACCACTTGACTTTGACCTGAAGTCGAATTTATATGTTGACCTAACTTGGTCAACATGAATATGATTCCAAGCGCCTTGACGAGACGAATACGATGGTGTCAAAATTATTGCCTTATCTGTATTAGGCAAAATATTATTTGCGAAAAACAGCTTTGTCAAAAAGAGCCTTTTTGACCTTTGATGACCTCTGTAGCCTAAACTGTTGACCTGAGAAAAAATTTGAGGACATTTAACCCATTGCATTTTTCAAGAGCTTTCCATTGCTTTTTCGTTTATTCCTAGCTATCATAGTTCCTGAGATATCTAGGGGTTTCTGGAGCAAAGTCCTAAAACTGGACAATTTGGCCTTTGATGACCTCTGGTGACCTCAATATTGACCTGACATAAAAAGACCGATATACTTTCAATAGAGTTTGTCTCGAGCTATCTAATGCCGTATTACGCTTGTCGCTACATTGTGTGTTTTTTAGATCTTAGGGTGGCTAAAATCAACCCCCGGCCGTTCGTGTTTGGCGCAGACCCCCGGCCGTGCGCGTCCGGCGATTATTTCCATGCTACGATCAAAGGCCTATCGATTGAGTCTGAGAAATACGGGTGCATTACCCAGTCCTCCTGGTTTCGACGCTCGTGGTGATGGAGTTTCACAATACATGCCTCCTAGAAGAAGAAGAAAAAATTGCTTTCTCAAATCGTTATTTAATGCTTGGCATTATACATTATACGAAGCAATAAGATTGGCTGTTATTTTCATTATACATTATACGAAGCAATAAGATTGGCTGTTATTTTCATTAGCCCAAAATCACATTAATGGTACCAATTTGGTCATTTCCTACAAAAATTGTGAGCGTGCTACAAATAATAGAAGATGGGACAGCAAAATGTGAACTCAGAGTAAAATTAAATAATGTATATAATAGATATTTGTTCATGAACAGTTCATGAACGTTCGTGAACTGTTCACGAACAGCCATTTCTTCGTGAACAGATGACCTTGGTCATGAAATTCCTAAACAAACAAATAAACAAACAAACATGAACATGTTCATGAACTGTTCACGGACACATATACAAACACCAAACCCTGATATATCATGTCCGTTAATTTGGAATTGCTTCGGAAACTGAATTGAATTTATATCAACTAGAGAATTAATTTCGAGTTGATTTTGAATTGAGTTGCTATCAAATCACTTGTTGGTTTCCGAATGACCGTGCCAGATATGATCATCGGTACTGCGTCATGCGATAAAAAGGAAAGGGAAAGCTACCGCAATTCGAATAAGTGCTCTTTTGCGAAATCTTCAACAATAAATGAAAGACACTGACATGTTGTAATGTTCCCTTGGCAAACCTATTGGAAGCTTTCACCCCGGTTTTAAGAAATCATCTTTTTCTTCTTCATATAACTCATTGTTATCAACATACTGGTTGTTAACTCACTGTGATTGCCTTACATGTCAATTCCTCTAGACGCACACATGCATCTCACTTACTTCAGACACTCACCAACGCTCGTTTTCCGACTAAGCTAGCGGAGGTGCCTCTCCGCTACTGAGCACACCTGCCCCCCCCCCCCCCCCTCGAGCTTCAGACACGCCGGCGCTGCTCCCCCCCCCCCGCTCCTCCCCCCCCCGCCTCCCGTGAGAGCGGGGCGGCGTCACATGACCGGCGGCGGGGGAGGGGGGGGGGGGGGGGGGGGACGCCGGCGGCGGCAGAGGGTGGCAGGACGCGGCGGGCGCGCGCTCAGGCCAGTCAGCCGTTGCAGCTGTAGGACGACGGACGTGCCCACAGCAGCTCCTCAGCAGCTCAGCCGCGCCGCCTCGCGCCAGGCCCGCAGCCACAGACAGAACCGGCTTAAACACAGGTAAGCCAAGCTGCCGGCAAACAGGTCACAGCTTGTGTGTCATGTGTTGGCTGCGTGTATTGCTATACTAAGCGACAAGGATGGACTCGGGATCCAGGCGGCTCTGCGGATTCGGTCGCGACTCGTGAGGCGTGTCATGTGCAGACCACGGCTGCTGGGAGCCGTGATCACTGTGCACATATGGCGGTGCACAGATGGCGGTGCACAGACAATGCACCCCTGTGCACAGGACTACGCCTGTGCTACATCTGTGCACAGCGAACTGCGTCACGGCTCGCGTCAGACCGACGGACGCGGTCGACGCCGTCGGACGTTTCCAGTCACGCGCACGGACCGTAGCGACACAGGTGATTAGGCCCTTTGTGCTCACATCCGAGAGCAGGTGCGTCACACAATAATTGCCACACTGGGCAGCTATTAACGAATCCGTGCGACTCGGCCGGGTGAAGCAGGGGCGGGGCTCGATCGTGTAAGCGACCGTGAATCGTGACGTCTATGAGCGTCCGGTGTCCGGGAGCGGATGGAGAGCCACTGGCATTTGCGGCTCGGTACCGATCGATTCCGCAACCTTTGCACGGGCCGCCACGTCATCCGGCGCTCGCGTATTGCGCCACACAATACTACGTCACGGATGATTCCGATTCACGGAACGCCCCGGGAGCGGGGAGGCCTGATGACTGCAATGTCCCCCGCTGTGGCGAACGTGGCCTTCTCCGCCGCGCCGCGCCGCGCCTCGAACCGAGCCGCGAGCCGAGCCTACGCTGGTATCTCGAGACGCGTGGCCGCGCCGTCAAGCTGCTCCCACGGTGTAACCAGGCGCCCTCAGCTGGCAGAGTCGGGGCATCTGATAGTACCAGTGTTGGAGGACATGTGACCCACGCTGGTGTCATGAATATCGCGATGGGACACGATGGCACGTCGCAGGGCACGCCCCACTTAACATGTAATTCATGGTATTGGCGCGTCCGTTATTGAGATTAACTGTGCATGCTTTTGGGCAGCCCCGGGTCATGTATCCGGGTGAGGAATAAATTTACATCCTGGCGGCTCATCTGCCAGTCTGGAATTGGGCGAATGGAATTTCACACTTGAAGAGGCTATGCGGTATGCCACGCCGGTATTTGTCAGCTGATGGTCCTATTTTCTCTTATAGTCAGTAATCCGGATGTACATCCTGTCCTTAGACTGCGTTCTCTAGAAGTTAACTTTAAAATATCTAAATGCAAATGTTATATCTGAAGGAACTTGTTAAAGCGACATTGTATTATTAACATGGTCATGCAACCTTCGAACATCAACAAATCTCCGTTTATTTGACCATTAACTTTATCGATTGCTAGGTGCGATATACCTACTGTTGAGGCCTAACCAGTTAAACCAACAGTTCTTGGTACTAGGTACCGTTTAGTCAGGCATTCTGTCTATCATAACATCTGTCCCCATCTTTTGAACAGGCCGTGATCTAGGTGCAGTTATTTTACAGATGTCATTCTTCCTGACTGAAAATTGCATGCCGTCCGTTCCCATAAAAACCCTGCCATAGCGGTCGGTTAATGCCCATATATGGGACCGTCTGTGTCCAGGGACGCGACCACCTTGCGAGTTGTCGTCACGTCACCCTCCCCCCCCCCCCCTCCCCTCCCCCGACCACGACCTCATGTTCAGTCCGGCATAAGATGGCCTAACACCGGCGGACGTACCAGTCGCCGCCAGTCCTGGCGAGCCGCGCCCAGCCGCCGCCGTCAGCGCTTCGAGAGCTCGCAGAGCATTAGCGGTGTTATTCCGCGTCTTTACTCGCCAGGCATTCCGAGAGGCTTGTGGCGTGTTACGGCGGCGATCCCCGACTCGACCCCAGCGATCCGTCGGCCTGACTCCGCGGTCTGCTGATCGGTGATAAGCACCAGAGGGACCGGTGGGCCGAGACGGCCGTGCCCCGATGGCCGGTGGGCCCCGATGGCCGTGCCCCGATGGCCGGTGGGCCCCGATGGCCGCGGTCCCGATGTCCGGTGGGCGAATGGCCCACCGGCCATGGTGGGCCCGATGGCCCCGGTGGGCCCGATGGCCGTGCCCCGATGGCCGGTGGGCTCCGATGGCCGCGGTCCCACCGGTCCAGCGATGTCGGTGACGTCGGTGAGTGGACAGCCCGACATGGACATCGGGCAAGCTCAGCCCGACAAGACAGTCCGACGGACAGACAGACAGACAGACAGACAGACAACCGGTGCATCAGGCTCGTCGAGGGTGCGTCCCAGGAGACTGGGCGAAAAGCGGTCACCTGTCCAGTGTGACCTCTGAAGGCTGCGGGACATCCTGATAAGACGGAGATTTGCATGATATACGTTGTTCAAGTACGATGTGATGAAGGTCGAGACGACTGATAAGAGTTGCTGAATAGATAATGAGGCTTAGCAATGAGACCGTTGTTTATTCGTGAATGCTGGCTATATATACAAGTACATGGTATTTTCTATGGTTTGACTGTATTATGTTTCGGAGATTGCTTGTTTGAGTATCCACTTTATCAGGCTTGTCATATATATGTTTAGTTAATTCATGAAAAATGATATCTTGTTGCAATGTAAACGTCGGCTCATTTATCAAGCATAAAATAGCGGGATGTTCTCGTTTGTACACATTCGTGTTGTTACGATTAATTATGTACACGTCGCGACATACGAGTACGTGGCCAGCTTGCGGCTGCTGTGCAACCGATGAGTCGCGGTCACCGCTACTTTTTCCAGTAGTGAGATAGAGCGAAAGAGGGCCCTCGGGTCTCCCCCACCTCTCCACCAGCAGCAGTCTGCGGCTGGTCCCATCCGGCGGCGCCTCCTCCCCGTATATCGTGCGGCTGGTCCCTTCCGGTAGCCCCCAGACTCGTCGCGGCGAGCTGTCGCGCCGTGTCGTGACGGTCCTCGTCTCGCTGCAGCATGTGCTGTCACCAGACTGACAGCTGTCACTCTGCGGCTCCTCCTTCGGCAGCCGCCCGGTGTCTCGGCCCGTCGTCACCGCCGCCTCTCCGTGCAGCGACGGAGTGAGATCCGATCGATCCTCGTTGCGTCAGGGGCCCTCCTCACGCCGCCGCGATCGGGATCGGCGAACACGTGGACGAAACTCTGAAGGATGCATGTCTTGTTGAAGGCGGATGTTGTCCGCTGTACATTGGGATTCAGCCGTGGTCGGGCCAGCCCGTGCAATCGCTGTATTCGTTTGCATTCGTTGTGCAGTGGCACGGCGGAGTTTGAGAGGAATTTCCATATCGAGCCGGCGTCATGCTCGTGGGAAGTCATGAACAGCCGGGACTGACGTTATGCAAGCGAGCTTTTACGAGCTGTTTGCAGGGTAAACCATGAGTTCCCCGGTTCCCGACGGAGGAAGCCCACATCTTAGAACTCGGGTAAAAACCAACCATGACTGATTTGAGTACGCAAGATTGCAGAGTGCCTACGTGACTTACTGGGAAACTACCGGAGAAGCAGCATGGCTGCTTAATGTGCCGCTAAGAATATGCTCAGAAACGGTCAATCGCATGGCCTGGATGATATAAAAGTGGGCATAATTTGTATGTGTCTTAAACAATAAGGATCTGGTAACTGCGCATTATCAGCGACATTTTATTTTAAGCAAATGGGTCAATTTGATGGTGATCCAACTGGATTTGAATAGCTTTGGCTCGGTTCCCTGATTATCTGATCGGATTCAGGATCATTGCGTATGCCACAAGTCCACCTGCCTTCACGTAATGGTTCCGTGGTCGTTAAGGCTACAGGTGCTTCATGCAAAAAAAAATAACCGAGATCCTGTTAGACGCTAATCACCTTCACTGATGCCAAACGCAGATCGTTACCGGGTCCGCCATCCAACGGACAGTTTGTGAAATAATATTTTTTTCTTCAAACACCTATCGCGATCTGACCGGCTTTTCCAATTGGCTTCGATCGGAAGGCCGCAGAAAGTGGTTTGTTTGGCATTGAAGGAAATCTGTTCGGTATCAAATTCGTCTCAATATAACTAGATAACTGCTGGCTGGATACCTACCATGCAAGTCAATATCTATGACACCGTGCTTTGGTGGGTATATAAATGACCCTTGAGGCTCGCCGGAGTGGCTCGGCTAAATTGAAATGGTGTGTTGGTCATCTCAGAACAGACTTGAATGAACACGCAAAAATTTAAGTTCTTTTAAATTGTAATGCATACATCACCAAGTGATGCTAAGTCGACAAGGATCCCAGCCTATTTTGATGATCAAAGGGGTGTGTTATCTCCAGGAAATTCCATGGCACAGGAATATAAAATATTTCCAAGCAAGAATATGCCAGACAACTTTCGTTCATCTTGTCTATGAGATAGCCATCTCCGGCTCGCCAGATAAGAATGAAGGCACGTATTGTCTTTTGATTTTTTTTGTAATGGAATTTTAACGTCTGAAGGCCGAACGGGTTTCCCAATTAGCCCCAAAGTTGTATATTTTAAGCTCGCCAGGTTTTTCCTCCGGCGTTGAATGGCTAGCTTGACCCTCTTTGCACCGTTGCCGAGCTGGATGAAAAACAATCCTCTGCAGAATAAAGTTCACTAAACACGTGAGCTACGTGCTGGGATTCAGCCGCCGAAACACGATGCACGAGCACGCTTTGCAATGTGCACTCGTGTCAGCCAATATCGAACGTCTTTGCCCGAATGCACCCGGAGCGCTACCTGAACCGTCCCGGCCGAATCAGCACCCGAAGCGCCCCGTCCGTTCCTGTACGTTGGAGTACGTGCAACGGACCGAGATGTGTCTGCTGAGGCCCTCTGGGGTCGGCCTTGGCGCGTCTGGACCCCGCGTCACCGGGACGGCCGAGCGGCGCGCGATGAAAGGGTGCCGCCAGACGGACCCGGGGCCGCCCTTCGACGATCTCTGTGCGACGCATGCTGATGGGTCCTCTGCTGCGCCGGACGGCGGCGGCTCCGGGCCGAGGGGAGGATGTCATCCTCCGCTGTATGGTGATACTCCGGTGCACAGTGGCATATAATTCGTCTGGCGACCCACCATCTCTAGATGGTCTGCCTCAGGGCGGCCGTCTTTGTGCCGTGCAATTCGTCGTTATTGCCTCAAAACTAGGGAGACGGCCGGCGTCCCCGTGACTGCATGCTGTAACGGGACGTCCTGACTCACACTAGGAGTGTCGGTGGGGCGTGGAGGCAATGGAAATGTTTCTTACTTGAATTAAATTAACTTTAAACGTGTGTATGAATATCATATTTAAAAGGTGTTAAACATGACTTGAAATTCCGATTAGCAAAAGCGATTTACTTTGTTTCTACTCTAATTTGACCCCTTTTATAAAAGTAAGCACGCTGCACGCTTGCACTGTCTGCATGTTTAAATCCCGCGACCTAGCATTTGTGTGAAACTGATGTTAATATATGGTTGGACATTGAAGGAGGGCATCTCAATCTTGTGCTACCAGTGCCCTATGTGGTGGTACCAAAAGAGATGTCGTTAGTTCCACATGACCTTGTGCCGCCACTAACCCACGAGACAGCACCATGAGTTGCCGTTATTTGCAGATGACCTTGTGACGTCAATGACCCGCGTGATTTCACCATGGGAGGGCCGAGACGGCTCCGAGCCGTTGTCGAATAACAAATGAGGGTATCGGGGTGCGATGAAGCGACCCGTTGCTGATGCAACTGGCACGCAAGGAGAATATTCATACCGTTAATGGCTTTCGATGTCCGCCAATACCTGTGAGCTTTTCTCTTCGACGGTCGTAAAAAGTGCCTCAACATACAGCAAAGCTGATTGCTGATCTATCGGGCCTTTGAATTTAACGGCAGTATATGTGTCATCGTCACACACCATGCCACTTTCGTGTTCAGTGGTCAGCTGCATCGTAATACAGATATACTCATTGTAAATTCAACATTCGTTGATAGTCTCTTGATGACCCATAAATGTAGCATGAAACGCATGTCCTTAAGGATTTAAAACTATTTTCATTGCGTCCTTTCGCTGGTAAATCCGGTTCAATTGTATTGACCTATCAGCATATAAATGCAAAACGCACGAACCGTCGAGTAAAACTGAAGGAAAATGTGATTCATTGAGCGTACTCTGGTGTGAGGAAAGCGTGCCGAGTTTTATCTAATATCCTCCCCCGCTGCTGATGCAATATCAGACACACACCAACCTTCTCCGAAACACCAAGTGCCTAGTCGCTTTGTAGAGCCTCACGTCCCAATTTCCAGTGGCGGCGGACCACAGTGAGGTCGGCCCGATCTGATATCACACCTACCAGGTAGCCGGCCATAACGCAGCTGCTGTTCGCCAAACTGTACCGCTGTGAAGGAAGCCTTGTGTCTGTGTCATGCCCCGCGAGGCACGCGAGGGTGGCCACAGCTTCGTTCCAGCAGCGGTGCGGGATCCTACTCAATCAGTCAGTCTCGGCGACACGTGCCGCCTCTCAGGACAGCCTGCAATCCTAGCATAGCCAGCTAGGCCTCATGATTACACGATCGGATGCGGTGTCACAGCACCGACCCGTCTACCAGACGAGCGGGTGGCCGCCATCGTCTTGTTTTTACAGAAGGAGTTCAGGATCATTTGCATTTACATTTCTCCCAGCACCGGATTTTCGGCATTCAGCTATCCTTGGGAGCGAATTATAGCATCTTCTCGGAAGATGGATTAGGCTTCTATCGCTGGGCACCGCTGACGTTTTTTTTTTGCATGGCGCTTCGAACCCAGACCAGTAGAAATTATCGGCTCATGTGATGTTTCGGGTAACAATATAAATGTGACAGAATTCTATACACGGTGAAATTGTTTGCTATATTTTTATATAGTTTGTTTTGAATGAATCGGGTATAAGCCGCTCTCAGTCTGTTTATACAACACTCTAGAGCCTATAACGCGGCATGAACTACATTCCAACTATTGTTGCATTGTACAAGGAAGAAAACTAGACACTTGTACCATGCGGTATTTTTGTATGTTCGCGTGTGAGCACCGCTGACGTGTCCGTACATCGTCACGAAACTATGCCAGCGGCGTCCAGCTTCAAAGCGATTTGTCCGCTGTGCATTCAAGCGGCGACCCTAATCTCTTTGACACACGCGGTCCGAAGCGACCCTAGATCTGCTGTGACGCTGAGGGCTTGCTGTGACGCTGCGACGCTGTGTTTAACATCGAAGCCACGCTA